>MNCI01018068.1:2918-17465 GCA_015680685.1 Gnetum montanum
GCGTCCCAAACGGTCACCAACAGTCCTAATCTTGGAACGGTGGGCTAATGAAACATTAATCATGCTTTACACATAGGATTCATTATGCCCTGGGTTAGTTACCTCATGTCCCAATCTATACAATTCCTTCTATAGTCTGTCTCACTCGCTATTCATGTAATTGTTTCTCATGGATTATGTAGCGTAGATTTCTTACCTTACTCTAGTGATACTTACATATGTGTGTTTTGTGGAATTAATGTGGATTACATTTAACCCTTCTAGTTCCCACGGACACTTGAAGGTGTGGTTACATAAGGGCATTATAGGTTGGAACCTGCTTTAGGGAGGACCCACTTGCGTAATTCTTGTAATTGCACTCATAACCCATCTTCCACACACCATCTATTACCCTCTAGTATTTTCAAGGATATTCTTTCCCTTATTACTATCCCTCCAAATTCCAACGTTCCCATGAACCATCACATGCCTTTTTCTCTTACCACCTGAGCCCTCATTGATCACTTCCACCACCATATAATTATTGTGATTTCAGAACTAACTATATTACCCTAAAAAATTTTAACACTAGCCTAACTATCCTTATTTATCTTGTTAATTTCAAGAAAATATTCAAAATTTGGTGTGTTATATTGTGCCTTAAGATACGCGATATGACAGTCGATGAGATATCGCGTCCCATTTACCTATATAAACATGACCCACCCCCCTGCAACAATTAGCATCATTTTCAACCATTCATGTGGGGGAGTTTTTCAAATTTCTCTCTACAACTTGCGATTGTGCGACCCTTGCGTCCATACCCATATCTCACTCGATGGTCCTTCGATTTTCATTCTGTCTAAACCTACTTGAACTTGGAGTGTTCAGCTTAGTCAAGGGGGAGGGGCACATGTCAAATTGTGCATACCTCTTTTGAAATTTATCATTGCCCGAAGGAAATTATCAATAGTAATTAGTTATAATATTAAAGCTAATAGTGCCATAAATAATTCCATCCCTTGAGTTAAACCAGCAACTTAAAGTTGAAAACTACCTAAGCAAAATAGACTAAATATTATAATCTTTTGGGAAACATCACATGGAAATAAAATAAATTAACTAAGGCAAGCAGTAAGGTATAACTTAACTTCAAAAACAACCTTATTAATGCTTGGCCCCGTGTGATTGCATATGGCCCCGAAACATGGACAACAGGAAGGTCCTGCTCAAGGTGGAAGCAAACGACCTAGGAGAGGTGAAGAATAAGTCCTTTCCAGACAACCAACAGAGCAAGAGGAACAATCATTTAACATTCATCAAGAAGACCCTACTACTGTACAATTCAGACAAGTAGAAGGAGAAGTGGCTGCAGCGCCTGGACAAGGACAACATCTCTCATTGTCCTAAGAGTGCATTCAGGCTATCCATGAAAGGTCCACATTCACCGTGGTGATTGTGGAATTAAATTTTGAATCTTTTGCAGAGTTTTCACCAAAGGCCATTAGGGATCACCTCAAAGGATCCCCGTTATGGCTTGTCCGCTTTGAAAGCAGTGCCTGGTACCTAGGGGAAATGTACCAATTCTGGCACAATAGAGAACAAGGCACCACTATTAACATTTGTGGTGTGACAGTTGATTTCTCTGTATAGGCCATTTCAGAAGTATTGAATCTTCTGAATACAGGGCCAAAGGTTGCTCATTTGTCTACCCGTTCAGACCCAAATGTACGACAGGTTTGGTTGGGAAGGGCATTTGGTGAAAAAGAGAAGACGTTTGGAGAGTTGACAATGGAAAAGAGGATTTATTTCAAAATTTGAACATATCACCTCTTCCCCATGAAGGGCCTAAAAAGGATCTCAACATATGTGGCAAGGGGATGTGTAGTGCTGATGGAAAAGGTTAATGCTAACCTGCCTCATCTATTCTTCACGTAGATCCTAAGGCAGTTTGAAGAATGGAAGATAGGGAAACTTGCATTACCCTTCTCTTGTCTTATCAGGAAGCTATGTCGACATGCTGGTAATAGAGAATACACCAATGATGTCCTCTAAAAATCCCAAAATGCTTCATATGCTAAACTGTTAAAGCCACCAGCTACAAGGAAACTCACTGTTGAGATGCTAGGACCAGAACAAGAAGAAAAACAAATGGTAGGGCCAATTGCAATCCAACTTGTAGGGCCTAGCCAACTTCCAAGTACGGGACCTAGCCAACAAGAAGAAGTAGGGCCTAGCACAGGCCAGCAAGATCAATCGCCACCGCAAGATTACAGACCGTCGATGAGCGATCTTAGGGCCATCGCTGAGATGGTTAGTTAGGGAAGTTGTGATGATGCAATCCTCTTCTACATCATTGACGATGCCATACTACCCATAGTTTCGTTGGATAATGCAAGGGGTGAGGTGTCCATCCATATAGGAGGAGGGGAGAGCACTTGGTCACAACAAATCTTAAGAAACATTGCATCATTCCAAGTGCAATTAGAAACTAGCGAAGGAGCCACAATGGTGGTCATGCAACACTAGGACGCAGTTAGAGCCGCAGAAGTGGTCACAAACCACATTAAAGAATATTTTGATGTACCTGTTGTGCCACTGGTGGATCTCACATGAGCATGGGATGCTCAAACTCTGGCCAAAACCTCGATGACTCCTACAGAACATGAGGATGTGCTTGATCGATTGCTACAAATAGGAAACATAATGATGTCCCTATTTGACATCCCATAAGATGTTACAGAAATTCAAACAGACCTCATTTCCACTAAGGGAAAGTTGGTCTTGACAGAGGTGAGGGCCGAGCATGATGCAAAAATTACAAGAAAAGCTCGTGGCCCTACAAGTAGCATAACGGGACCCTTTGTAATTTGTTCTCACAGACCAGCTGGAAAGTTTCAAAATTGAGCAACTGACCAAGCTACTAATAGAGAATAAAAAGGTGACAGAAGAAAAAGAGAAGGTTGTTTACGATGCCTCTGCAGCATAAGCGCAAACTCATGCGCATAACAAAGCACTCAAAGCCTTACAAGAAGAAAAGAAGCAGCTTGTTGCTGATAACCTTCGATTGACCTCTATAGAAAAGCAAAAGAATGTTCTTGAAGAAAAATTTCATCAATTACAAGAACAAATCTTCTGGGTCAATTAAGACATAAATCGTTTAGCCAGGGAGAATTGAACCCTCTGAATGAAGGAGGTACGTGCTATCCTCCAAAAGATGGCTATTGAGATAAGCGCGTGGCAGAACAAGGCTAAATGACATGAAAAGCTCAAGGAGCACTTTCAAGACCAGGTGGGGATGTATAAGTAGATCATTAAGAAGGAGATCCGTATGGCCAAGGCCCACATCAACACTATCAGTGCTCAACACACTGACTAGCGGGCCATACTGGACACTTATGCATTTGTCCACCAAGCGGAAATTAAGAACCGAGATCTGCAGATCCAGGATCTTACAGAATACATGGAGTTAGCAAAGTTGCAATATGCCAACCTTGCCATGTTAACATCAGGACACCCAAGAACGAAGCTCGAGCAACAAGTAGCTACCACCTACAGTAAATATGAAACAAAATTTGTAGAAAGCAAGAAGATATTGCAACAATTGGACATTGCAAATTCTTAACTTGAGGTGGTTAAAGTGAGCTACCAAGGATAAAAAGGTGTTGCAATAGATTTGGCTTGACAGCTTGTAGATTTTTAAGAATATAGAGATAATGCCAGAGCCTACAAGGAGAAATGACAAGTGTTTATGACTTGTTATGTTAAGGAAAATTAAATGTTTCTGCAACTACCCTGTCCATGGGAAGTGCCGACTCCATCAAACATCGAAACATTAGCATGGATGGCACAAGACCCCCAAACCAAAGAGGAGAAACTCTAGGCCATACTTCAACACCATCAAGTCTTAAGACCTGGAGCACAGGACAAGGGAAAAGCACCCATGGAGGAGCCATCGTCACCAGGAACTAAATGAGTTCCATCAATTTTGTAGCATTAGAGTTTCCTTTCACATTTCTGGTGTTGTGTCTCAATTTTTTTTGATTCCACATTGCGACATGAATCCATTCTTACCAGTCAATAAATCCATACCTATCCACTATGTAATCAATGGAGCTTGTTCTCACTGTAACTCGAGGAAGATTTTTCACTCAGTCGTGGGAGTCTGATGAGTCACCATTTTAGTGAGTTGCTATATCGTGTATGTGATATCGCATATGCGATATCGTAGCCTATCTTCTCATCTATAAATAAGAGGTAGACAGTTCCAATGGACAATTTTTTCAATTCTTAGTTTAAGTGTTAATTTTTATATAGTTATTCTCTTAACCCTTCTCTCCTAGTGCATGCCTGCAGTGTGGTGATTGTAATTGTATGACATCCTTATTCGAGTGTGACGTACTTGGACACGCACATGACCGGAAATAAAGATTGAGATTACATCATCATTGCAGCATTCACTTAGTTTAATTATTTACTTACTTGATATTTATTGCTTTCTTAGTTAATATCTCTTCACCCTAAACTCCTGTAAAGCATGGAATGAGTACGACTTGATTACGAGCATTTAAGTGTGACTACTTGGTAAACTAGTAGTGTACCTAGGATCTGCGCTTGGTTATCCCAGTGGTAGTTGTGCATGAGGTCCAAGATATGTAGGGATGATTGAGGAACAGATGCTCATCGCACTTAGGCTAGCTTAGATTCTCTCTGATGGGACACGATATCGCATGCGCTACAATATCACATACGCAATATCGTGTCTACCATGATATCGCATCGTCCCCTGCAATATTGCATACGCAATATCGCTGTGCACCATCAAGTCTATAAATAAGAGGTGGCTCTTCCTTGTTATGAATCTAGATCTAGACCCTTAGTAAAACTCTAGTAGTTTTACCTCTCTAGAGCTAGAATAATTTCCATGTGCCCACAGTAGGAGCTCCAAAGTGAACGGATCTTTATTCGAGCAAATATTGTACTTGAATACAAGTTTGTGTACAGAAATAAAGATGAACTATTGGATAAACCTTGCAGTGCATGGACTAGGCTAAATAGAACTTTATTTATTTTTTATTATTTAAATGCTATATTAGTAATTAAATCTCTCTCAACCCTTCTCCCATAGTTAAGTGCATTCAGTACGACCATTTCGAGCACGTGTGTTACGCTTGGTAATCCCAGTAACGAATAGCGTTTGGTAACCAAGGTTGCATTGGTTCAGTGTGTGAACGGTAAGTGGGAACCGATGTTGATGCTAGGTTAGTTAGTTAAAGTTAGTCAATTAATCTCTTCACCATTTACCTCATTAGCATAGGAGATAAAACAGAAAAGATATAAAAACCACATACCTCAAACTTACTTAACCATACAATCGTGACCCATATAAGTAATTCTGGGAGGACAACGAATGATTAACCTTAAGTGTTCCATAAGACGTGTNCTTCCATAAGACGTGTAGGCACTTAGTCTGTGGAGTTTGACCAGATCGCACGTGTAATGCTCATATTCGTATGGTTGAGTGTAGGGGTACCTCGCCACTCATCACTCTCTCTCTCTCTCCCCTAGCTTAGTTAATATTATTTACCATCATACCCAAGAGTTGTGTTAGCATAGAAATACATCATACACCTCACTTTGGACTAAACCATATGTGAAAAAGCTAATACTAGTCTAGGTGGAAAGACAGCGAACTACGACCTACGAGTAATTGTCTAGATACCACAACTAGCTGGTTTGCGGAGTTCAACTGGATCATGCGTGAAATGCTCACATTTGTATGGTTGCGTTTAGGGGTACCTCGCGACTCATCACTAGCAAAGAACTATAAGAGCAATGTTGTGTTTGTAATGATTCCAAGAAAATGTTTTACAAATTAATTTTATCTGACTGAGACTATTTTATTTATTTCAAAGCTTAAAATTTTGGAAGTACCACTTCAATGATGCTATTATTAAAAAAGATCATAGGAATGGAAATTTTTCAATTAGACTAGATGCACAACATTACAAGTAATTTCAAGAATTTAGCAAGGTTCTCTTATGGAATAATCAAATGATATATTGTGTTATCATTAACTTTTGTGGCTTAAGACTTCTTCCTTTTTTCTGTTTTCTTTTAAAAGCATCTCTAATGCTTATTGAAATACTCCAAACTAGAATGTTAGCCCATGATCATGAACCTATACTTGCTTCCAAGTAACCTTAATGACATAAAATACACACATTTGTGAATTTTGAATTAAAATTTGTTGATCCTAATTAATCCAAAGAAAAATAGAAAGTACACAAATTTATAAGAATAACTAAAGTATCATAAGACTATGCCATCAATGAGTACTACGTGTTGGACATATTTTTAGGCCTCAAAAAAGATGTTGATTTTTCAGGAATTAAAAAGACCAAACTAGGTTATTTTGTTGAATTGACATTTTTAAGTTGACATATGCTAACTTGGAATCTTCTAGATTACTTAGATAGTGAATTTCAACAAAACGAGATCAACTCATGTCATGGTTACTAACTTTTTGAATAGAAATTTAACAATGATCCTAGTTAATTAATAATTATAGAATTAAGATGGGTAAGAGTTACCTGGACCGGTGTATCATTGTCTTGCCAACATCTTTTGCAATTGATGAATTTTGATGAGATGTGATATGATCTTTGTCAGTTAATGATATTCATGAAATAATTTTGTTGGTTTCTAGGATTTAGATGCTTGATCCCTTGTTCGTGAAGTCAATGGAAAGGTATCTTTTAACTTACATCACAGACATATGGCACATCTGGTGATGATCAATAGCTTTCTCTATGTTCTGGCTCCAACATTCATCATCAAGTTCATGTTGTAGTTGACCCATGATTTTGAATGACCCTTGGGTCATGGTTTTCTTCAATACTTATTATGACATCCCATCCCTGAATGTCATGGCAAATGTAAAATAAACAATATATTAGACATTATGCATATAAAGAAAATATACCAAATGTGAAATGTAAGTGATATTTGATATTATGTGTAAAGGAAATAATAGGAAAAATGCAGAAAGAGAAATAAAAGGATGCTTTATTGATATGGAATAGTGTATCTAGATCATGCTCTAAGAGTGTTCCTTGCGGTTTTCTTCCTTTGGCATTTATCCCTTAGAGGCAATCCAACATTGCCACCATAGTTAGGCCTATAATTCAGTCAGAAGGGATGGCCAGTCCACTTCCTATCTTGCTTCACCCAGCTTCCCATGACTTGCTTATACTAGCTCTACTACTCCATGCTGGCATGACCTCTAACCCTGGGTATAAATGCCTTAGATCAAACCCCCAAAGGCTACCTTAAGAGACACATTTGTTATTACAACATGCCCTTTTGAGTCTTAATTACAACTACCCTTTCGAGTCTTGTTAAGATAATAATAAAACTTGTTATGAAGAGACATCATCTTCATTAGGCAGCAACATCATTTTGAAATGAGGATGTGACAATAACACATATGGTTCCAAATCAAGGAGTGTGTATTTATGATCCTAAGAATCTTGCTATGATAGAACGTAGATAACCTTTTAGGTGGAGGGGACACGAACCAAATTTTACAATCATTTATGAGGAGTACTACAATTTTATTAATGCCAAAATCCAATTTGGCCTCCTCATCCCATGTTTAGAATCAGATGCCAAAAGTTAGTTTAAAATCATACATAAAAATGGAAAAGAGTATACTCACTCATCCTATCATCAAATTCACTTAACAGAATTTTATACATGCATGTTGATGCAACTAATAGATATTAATGAGATGAGTGAGGAAATTAGTTCAGATGAAAACTAGGAGAACCAAGATGAGTTTGAAGAAGAGCATGAATCAGACACATTCATTGAGAACCTTTTCTAATAGTTAGCTTCCCAAGCAACCATCTCTAGCACCACACCTCTCGTGTCCTCTGAGAATCAAGCTCCTCAATCTACCCCTTTATGTTCACTATATTTGAACCAACACTTGTTGTATTGACACATCAATCTTTATTAGCCTCCCACTCTACCTTCTTGCTTATGGCTATGTCTTTTGCAACCCAACCTAGCTCAATGCACTTTTCACCAGTGGTATTCTTTACATAACCTTCCATGTTCTTCGCAATGGACTTCTTCTTGGGATCCTAGGCTTCACAAGCCTCTCACACTTTCTTCATCCCTTTATCCCTTACATTCCAACTCAAGCATAGTTCTTCTTGTTTAATCCCCATGCTACCGTGATCACCTAGCCCCTCCTGTCTATACCAATGCAATTGCATGACCCCAAGCCACCCTCCTTCCCCCACAACTATTAGTTTAAACTCCACAATTTATAGGGATGCTCCAAGAGCTGGATGAGACCTTCCAAATGATCTAGGACATCACAAAAGAGCTGCAGAAGTGTAAGGCTTTCACTATCTAGATAGTTAAAATTATGAACTTCTACCAAGAAGATCCAATTATTCCCATTATCCTGTAGATAAATCTTTCCACCTACATTCCAATTTCATAGTTCACTAAATACAACGATGAGGGTGATCCTAATTTACATCTCATTACCTTTCATTCTGAGTGCTTTTTCTTGTAAGCTTGGTTCCATATTGTGATGTGCATCTTCTTCATGTCTCTAAGTAGAAAAGACTTGGACTAGTATTATTCATCATCTAGAGGCTCCATGGCCTCTTTAAATGGCTTGATTTCAAAAATCATTAACCATTTCAAGTATAACTTAAGATTTGACACCACACTAGACCAACTCATGAAAGTAAAATAAGGGCCTCTTGAACTTGTTCAAAAATTCATACATAGATGGAATTTAATTGATGAGTGACGAGGTACCCCTACACTCAACCATAGGAATACGAGCGTTTTCACGTGCAATCCAGTCGAACTCCGCAGATGGACTAGTTGTGGCACCTAGATAGTTAGCCTTAGGTCGTAGTTCACTGTCTTCCCACCTGGACTAGTATTATCTTTGTCACGTATGGCTTAGTCTAGAGTGAGGTGTATGATGTGGTTTCTAATCTAATGCTACTCCTGAAGGCAATGGAAAATAATGTTAACTAAGCTAAGAGGGAAAGGGTGAGAGAGAGTCTAAACTAGCCTAAGTGCGATAAGCATCCATTCCTTGATTATTCGTACACATCTTGGACTTCATGGAAAACTACTACTGGGATTAACAAGCACAGATCCTAGATACGCTACTAGGTTACCAAGTAGTCACACTTAAATGCTCGTAATCAAGTCGTACTCATTCCGTGTTTAATAGGAGTTTAAGGGTGAGAGAGATTAACTAAGAAAGCAATAAATAACAATTAAATAAATAAATAATTAAACTAAGTGAATGCTACAATGATGAAGTAATCTCGATCTCTATTTTCGGACATGTGTGTGTCCGAGTAGTCACACTTGAATAAGGATGTCGTACAATTACAATTACCACACTGCGGGCATACACTAGGAAATAATTCTAACCCTAAGAAGGAAAAACTGCAAGAGTTTGGCTAAGGAACTAAAAAATGGATGCCAGAACAAGGAAAGCCACCTCTTATTTATAGAAATTGAGGTAGGTCGCAATATCACATATGCGATATCATGTACGCAATATCGCAGCCCATGTGATATCACGGCTATGATATCATGTGTCGTGATATCACAGCCACTGCGATATCACGACTATGATATAATAGCTAGAAAATTCATGACTCATCAGTAATCCTCAACAAAATTCCTAAGTCCATATCTAAGACACATATTTTGGCCATTTTCAAGAGGACAGTTAATGATTTTATCAAGTCCAAGGTATCCTACCTAGATCCACAATCACTTAGCCAAGCCTTTTCCCAAACTAGATACATAGAAGATGTTGCAAAAGCTTGTAAATACCTAGTGTATGTAACATACAAGAACTAGCACATGAGAAAGAACATAGACAAGGGAAAATAGAATCATGTACCCATGGTCACAAACACTAGAGAAATGAAAACCACCTATGGGCCAAGGGCAACAAAACCAAAGGCCCCTAACACCATTACTGAGCCATCATCATTAGGTGCCTCTACCTCCAATCCACTTAGGACAAACTTTGAAAGGAAGAATCAATTCAAATACCATGAAACCATTTGAGCTTCTTGATTAGTTACTAAAAAGTAACCATATCCAATATAAATAATTAATTGAGAATGCTTGTAAGAGGCACAATCACTTATGTGAAATTGCTAAGGATTCCACTATGGTCATAAAAGATGATCTACTTGTGTCCAAATACTTTAAGCTAAATCGATTCTACCATTATCACCAGCTTCATGGTCGTGATACTAGTTTTTGCTTAGCTCTCAATGAAAATTTGCAAAAAATGATTGATAGTGGTGAGTTTATCCTAGTCACATCCAACTTGGTTAATCCTCAAAACCAATACATGTAGGTATACAAGGATCTCCTAAATGCTAATAATGATCAATACACTAGTCACATTCAATGTTAGCAACATTCCTAGACTAGCTATGGAGCTATTTGTGATTAGAGTACCTTCTTGTGATGAAAGAACTTCAACTTCATGGAGTTCAAGGACTCCTTTTATCATAAGGGTACCATTACCTACACCTATTAATGAAACATTTGTAATTAGAGTGCCCCATCCCACCATTGTTAAGCCTACAATCTAGATTGATCAGCATCCTCTCGTGGTAGTCAATACCTCAAATACCTCATAGTTGAATGATAAGATATTACCTCCAAAACAATGTAAGAAGATGGCTACTAAGACTAAGGCCAAGGATAATAAACAATGAAAGATGTGAAGGGAAGTAGGTCCATTGAAACCTACACCTATTTTAGCCATTCCCATGAGCTCTAATGCTTGAATTGCTTCGACTAGCCAAACTATGGAGGATAACAAACAACAAGAAAAGGAAAAGGGATCTAAAAAAAATGTGTAAACATGAGAACAAAATCTTAGGTAAGATGGAGGAAGTTAAGGCAAAAAAATGAGAAATTAATTAACAAAGATAAAGACTTTCTCATTATCATGGAATAGGTTAAGCTCTCTCTTAAATAGAAAAATATCTCTTTAAGCTTATACAAACTAGTGATGACATCCTCTACTCATAGTAAAGCCTTAGTTAAGATGTTGATCTTTATTCTTGTTAGTTAAAATATTCCTACCAACAAGGAGTCCATTCATGCACTAAGAGCACCTCCTTCATCTAGGAAAGAAATGAAGTCAACTACCTTAATGTTTCACAATAGTGAGGTAAAAACCAACTCATAAAGTGGTGAGGTGTCAAGAGCCCATCTCTTCATAATGATAAGGGTTGGTTGATACAAGATACACCAAGTTCATGTTGACGATGAGGTAGCAATAAACGTCATATCATTTTTCATCGGTAAACATTTAAGCTTGGTGGAGCACATTCAAGACACCTTCATGTTTGCTCTTAAGTCCTTTAATAAGTCATGGGTAGTAGTGAGAGGAATCATTTTGCTAGACTTCATTGTTGGGGAACAATTCCTCATATCCATTGATTTCTTAGTGATGGAAGAGACATCAAGTTCCAACATAATTCTAGGGAGGCCCTGGTTAGTTAAATTATGAGTAGTCTCTTTCCCAATCTACTAAGAAAGTCACCTACCTTACAAGGAGGTGAAATTATAATCCACAGAGATGGCATAGTTCCCTTGTTTGTTAACAATGTTAACATACATCAAGGATCTGAGGTGGATTTTCAAGAAGAAACTCCTACTGTCAAGAAAAAATTCATAAACCATGACAATGTAGATCAAACCAAGACCAACAAATATGGGATCATAAATAAACCATGGGAAGAACTCCCACTCAACATTATGAGCAAAGAAAATGGAGAGTATAAAATTGTGCAACAAAGACTGTACACATTCAATAATATTTCAAAGATTAGAAAATAGTTGCATAATTGAATACTCCTCTCACTTTAACTTAGCCTTATAGCATATAACATAGCCTTTAATTTATCACCTTGTTTCCAACTTTTTTTTAAACATATTTTGATTTAACTATACAATCTTTTGCCTTGGTATATCTTATTTATCATTTTACTACATAGTCCTATTTTGCACTTTCACATCAATTTACAATGTATGCTTATTTCTTTTGCACTTACATAAAATTATAAAATGATATAAAAAATTGAAAAAGCACAAAACTAAAAAATGACCTACCAAGGCCTAAAATTGGTAACTTTATGACTTTCCTTTATCTCTACTATTCATGCATATTATGACCTATTTAATTTTTCATATTACTTACACTTTCTACCTTGAAAGTTATGTCTTGTATTATATTTTTAGCTTATTCAAACTTAATTTCGTAGCCTTGCAATTCCAACTCATAATTAGTTATGCAAAGAAAAGTGTGAAATAAACTAAGACAAAATATATAAAATGTGTTAAAAATAGAAAAAAGTTTCATCTTATAATAAAGAATGTCCAATACTAATAGTCAAAGCTAAGGGTCAAGAACTTAGAAGGAGGGATGAATAAGTTCCTCAAAATAAAATTAAATAGCCATAAAAAGCACACTTAATTTTATGTCGTTCTCCAACTTGGGTATGTCCACACACAAAGGGTAGAATCCTTGTACATATTTGGACTTTTCTTTTCAAAAATGTGGTTTGAAAGGCACCACACCTTGTAGAAAATCTAAGCTTCACTCTGGAATGTTTTGTCATTGCGAAACCACTCAACCCTACAAGGTCTTGACAAGCTTAGAATGTGGTTTTAAGGATCCCACAACCTTTACAAATTAATATTTGCTTGGAATTATTTTGACACTACACAAACACTCAATCTTGTAGGATCCCAAAAAGCTCAATAATGATGCCTTCTCATAAGAAGCACATCAACCCTAGTAGGGAAATAAGAGAGAAAAATCACAAGGAATGAATGTAACTAAAATTACAGGTCCTTGTATTTTGAAGCATAATTCTATAATTAATCAAGCAAATTATTTTACAAATAAAGTAATAAGTACAATATACAATGATTACTTTGATAGTGATAATTCATGCATAAAATTTCAATTATACCAAAGATATTGAAATCTTTTTATAGCCTTGAAGTTTCCAATAATCCTTTGGAATTCATGCAATGACTAACTAATGGCTAGTGTAGATGTCTGCTTGGAGATTAAGACATCTTTCTAAAATCACTTTGAATTTTGAAGAGACATCTTCTTCTTGGATGGAATGTCTCTAGGGAGATGTCTTCTCTAGAAAGGAGATGTCTCCTATTTCTGGAAGATGTCGTTTCTGTATGTTCTTCACTTTAGCCAAGATGTCTTCTACTTTTTGGAGACGTCTTCTCATCTTTTGAACTAGAGCATTTTCATTTGCCTTGTAGTCCTCATACTCATCCATGCTTCCTTGAGTATAGCTCTCATTCATCCCTTGCAAAAACATCACACTCCACAACATTCTATGGTCTTCATTTTTCTTAAGGTTTTGACATACCAAAAGGTCAACAATGTCCCTCTTTTTGGTGATGTCCAAAAATTAAGAAAATGGGTGAGTTAATAAACTAATAAAAAATAACAATAACATTAATAATATTAATATTTTTAAATTCCAAAGGTAGCTAGGGACTACGATAAAGGTTCTAAATCTCAAGGCATATGGTAGAGATCATATAAAATTGAAAATGAAACTAAGCTAAAGAAATGATACAATGCGATGCAAAGGAAAAATTTGTCGCTACAAAAAGTGCATAATTAAGATAAGCACCATTTTTCTATACCTCAAACTGTTCATATTGTTCATAAACAAACTATCCATACAATACGGCTGCAAATACATTTTCAACATATACAAAAACCACATATGTGCAAATACACAAAAATCACATATATGTACATCAAGCTATCTCCTCTTTTTTGAACATCAAAAAGAGAGAGAGAGAGAACCTGAGGACTCTAACCAAATTATATCAAACTCTCACCCTTTTTGGACATAATCAAAAAGGAGAGTAGGACAATAACATAAATAAAGAGAATGCACAATTAATTTTTAAAATTCCATAATAAACACATGAGGACCTTAGTACTCTAAGAATATACATATATATACATCTTGCCATGGAAGATCAATCAATTAAAAGGTACATATTGCTTAGCATTGATTGCATAGGGTTGATGATGACAAACCAATTAAGAGCTACCCATTATCTATTCACAAAGTTAAAATGAATGAACCACAACTAATACAAACATAATTAAGCCAAGCCTTAAAATTAAATTTTAGGAGAAATTAAAACCAAGAGGCTGAAGACCAAAACTTTAACATTTAGAATCATGTAACCTATCTTTTGAACCAATTATCCCATTAGTGACAACTAAACTAATATCCCATGATTCTGTATTCACCCAATATTCTATACGTTTGAAATAGAACAAGTCATAGCAATTCCATAACAAGAGAGTGCATACATGCTTATCCAAATTTTAAGAATTAGATCAAATACTTACAAGAAAGGTCAAAGCAACAAAACTTATCATGCTAAATATCTCAAAAATAATAAAATAGATCCATACAA
>MNCI01018068.1:19647-75914 GCA_015680685.1 Gnetum montanum
GAAGAAAATCCAAGGATGGAAGCAAGGAAATCATGAACCCTTGGATGCTGCCATTGGCCATTATTACGCATTGTTACATCATTGTCCTAGCCATGGTTATTCGCAGTGGGATCAACTACGCCATCTCATGGATGGACTTAGGCATGAAACAAGAAGAATGCTTAGGACATATGCACAAGGAAGGTTATCAGAGCTTAGGTCTCGTCAAATTCATAGACTGCTAGAGCAAGTTTCCAAAGATGAAGGTGAGCTATGGAAGAGAGAAAGTGTGAAAGAATATAATCAAGATCCTTCCCTATAAAAAAAGAGGAGTGAGATTTTGTGAGGAGGAAGAAGAGTCACCACTCAAAGAGATGATGAATAGGAAAAATTTGCCTCTCCAAAAGTAAACATCAAAAGTATTGGCAAAGGTAGATCAAATGTGGGACTCCCTGGATAGTAGGTTTGAAACTGTTCTTAAAATTGTAGAGGAGTCTAGGGAGTGAGGTAGTGACTGTGACAAAAAGAAAAAGAGAGCATTGGAAAATGCATGTAAAAAGGGTAAGGGCAAAATGGCCATCATAGAAGAGGTTGTGGATTTAGACATAGACAATGATAGTGGATGCTAGATATGCCAATACAACCATCCTAAGGGATGTTCCCCAGTGATCTCACATCTACAAGAGTCTGGGGTGTATGCACTCAACCCATGACTAAATAAACGGTAAGCACCCTGACGGTTACCTTATTCCCAAGGTAACCCAAGGTAGTTCTACCAACCTTTAACATATTATCCAAGTGGAACTCCACCACAACCTATTGAGCAACATCAACAGTGGCAATACCCACACTCATGGGGGATGCCACCACCAAGGCCAAAATACCCATACCGGCAACCTGACCCATATGGCTACTTCGTGCAACATCCAATCTCTCCCTATGACTTTGTTAGTCATGTTACACCACAACATCACTACCAAGCTCATGAGTATTATAGAACTCCTTCTCCTAGGGGAGATAACCCATAAATATACCATCCTTCAAATTCATCCGTAGTTCTCACACCAATAGCTTAATTACCACTTGCTCCAGCAATGCAAGGGGAACTCCCTACTCAACCACAGCAACACAATGCCACAAGGGCTGTAAATCCTCAACCCACTATTGGTTCTGACAACCATATGAAGAAAAGACCATTCTTTAGAACCAATAGTCCAACCAAGCCCTTACAACCACAAGTGGTTGAACCTCTAAACGCCTCCCCATCAAATAAAACTTTAGAGCTCCCTTTGAACCAAACACCAAGATTAACACATAAAATTATATTAACACATGCCATTACTGACTGGATCAAATTTGGCCACCTTCCCAGGAAATTCTCTGATCCTAGAAGCCCTGTAATCTATCTCTAAATCACTGGAAATGAGCCATGCAAAGCTCTTCTGAATTCAGGTTCTAGAGTCAACTTAATATTGCAAGAAATGTACAAAGCCTAGAACCTACCTCCATTAAAGAAGAGCAATATTCGCCTAGAGCTGGCTGACCAATCCATCATTTTTCCCTTGGGACTGGTGGAGGACATCATCACCACTATGTGTGGGTGGTCGTACGCAGCTGATTACCTAGTGATACAAGTGAATAATGGTAAAGGGGACTTCTCAATAATAATGGGAAGGGCATGGCTAAGTACTATAGATGCATGCCTAGGAATATGCAATCTTTCCCTAAAAATATCTAAGGAAAATACTTTTGGAAACATTGAAAAGAAGAAGGTTCCATGCATCGCATATAGTGAGAGAGATATGAATTAACTAGGAAAGCGTTAAATAATCATTAATTAATAATTAGCTTAATCTATATGCTCCAAGGTTTCTCATAAAGTTTTTCTTTATTTCCATACAAAAAATTATGCTTAGGTAAAAATTGCTTGAATAAAGATTCATTCACTCTATGACTCCTACTGCAGGCACACAGACATAATTCTAACTCTAGAATGACAAAAATTGCAAGAGTATGGCTATGGGTCTAATTCTAATTATTTTGGAACCAAGGGCATTGCGTATTATTTATAGAACATGAGGTAGGACACGATATCGCATGGTGGATATAATATCGCGTATGCAATATCATGGTTCATCATACCCCTATGATTGAATGAAAACTCGTCCTTGAGTTCCCTACAAAATATTGGGAAGGTATGGGATTATTAACTTGAATGAAAACTAATGGTGAATGGGATGACATGTGAACAAATCAATATTACAATAAATGACAACATAAGTGTTCATGACTACAAGAGTGAACACTATACACAATTAACATCAAGCCTTATTTGGATGCTAAGAGAGAAGAGAAAGAGAGAGAGAAAAGGAGAAGACATGTTGCTGCCAACACCAAGATTGTGCCTTCCATTGTCCATCCATAGCCATGCCATCAATCTTGTTCTATGCACAACCATTCAACACCAGTCCATCCTGAGTGTTTCCTCCAAGTCAAGTCCATTGCTAAATGATTGCCATCTACACATACAACACAGTCACATATGAGCAAGGATAAGTAAATCACAATATAGTTGATACCTTGCCTCGGTGTAAGATCCATTGGCTGAGTTCCATAACCAATGCTTGTAGCCTAGATGATTATTTTGTCTAAGGGGTATGCTTTGAATTCTCACTATTTTTATTTTTTATTTTTTGCGTGAGAACCACACCATGCAAAGACTTATTTTTATTGGCTCAGCTTCTTGATAATGGAGCAATGTCAAAATGGCAAGGAAAACTCAAGAAGAAAACATCCAAGAACCCAAGTGAATAGCTAGCACAGATGCATCAAATCCCTTTGAAGTAACACCTTTTTCAGTCCTTGAGTCCTTCCTTAGTTTGAGAAATGCCCAGTCACCAATTCATTAATAGTTTTATTATTAAAGAAGGGGACTATACAGTTCCAAGCCAAGAGAGACCATAGAAATTCACGGATGCATGGATGACGTGGACTCATTGCCTGTTATATCAAAAGAACCATACCTTATTATCAACATTATAACTCAAAGGTAAAAACCAAACATTAGCAATCAATAAAATACAGTTCATATCACCATCAAGAGCACTTATTAGGTGATGAATCTAACAAAAAAAAAATAACAAACAAATAGAAAAATAAAAAATAAAACAAATAGTCACACAAAGAAATGAGAAAGTATAAATGATGTTGCAAAACAAAAATAAGAAAAATTAAAGTAATTTGTAAAAAAAAATGTGTAAAACAAAAACTTAAAAAAGAACTGAGGGCCTCAAATGGTTAGCAGAGGTGGCCATCTCCCCCATAACTGAGTTGGAAGGAGGAGATCCAAAATAGTGAGCAGCGTCATTCCCTATTAGAGGTATTATGTGCACTAGCCATTCTATATAGTAGCCAGTGTGTCCAAGGAATGACCGAATGTCTTTGAAAATTTCTGGTTGACAGGTGATTCCTTGGATGACCCTAATTTTATTTGGGTTTACCTCTATTTCTACATGTGAAACCTTATGCCCAAGTACTATGCCTTCTTGGACCATTAAATGGATTTTTTGCTAGTTGAGCCTTAGATTGATTTCTATGCATCTTTTCAGCACTTTCTCTAATTGGTCCAAGGCTTGATCAGAACTTGTTCCATAGGTGGAGAAGTCATCCATAAATACTTCCATTCCATTCCCTATTTGCTATTGGAATATGCTTAGAACTAGGCATTGAAACGTGGCAAGAGCATTACACAAGACAAACAACATTTGTTTATACACAAACAACATTTGGTAATCTCAGTGGTAGTTGTGCACAAGGTCCAAGATGTGTAAGGATGATTGAGGAATGGATGCTCATCACACTTAGGCTAGCTTAGATTCTCTCTGGTGGGACATGATATTGAATGGGCTGCGATATCACATACGTGATATCGCGTCTGCCACTATATCGCGTCGTCCCCCGCAATATCACGTACACGATATCACAGTGCACTGCCAAGTCTATAAATATGAGGCGGCTCTTCCTTGTTATGAATCTAGATCTAGACCCTTAGCAAAGCTTGAGTAGTTTTATCTCTCCAGAGATAGAATAATTTCCATGTGCCCACAGTAGGAGCTCCAAAGTGAACGGATCTTTATTCGAGCAAATATTGTACTTGAATACAAGTTTGTGTACGGAAATAAAGACAAATTGTTGGATAAACCTTGCAGTGCATGGACTAGGCTAAATAGGAATTTATTTATTGTTATTTATTTTTTATTATTTAAATGCTTTATTAGTAATTAAATCTCTCTCAACCCTTCTCCCATAGTTAAGTGCATTCAGTACGACCATTTCGAGCATGTGTGTTATGCATGGTAATCCCAATAATGAATAGCGTTTGGTAACCAAGGTTGCATTGGTTCAGGGTTTGAACGGTAAGTGGGAATGGATGTTGATGCTAGGTTAATTAAGGCTTAGTTAGTTAGTTAAAGTGAGTCAATTATTCTCTTCACCCTTTACCTCATTAGCATAGGAGATAAAACAAAAAAGATATAAAAATCACATACCTCAGACTTACTTAACCATACAACCATGACAAATAAGAGTTTGGGAGGAAAATGAATGATTAACCTTAAGTGTTCCATAAGGCGTGTAGGCACTTAGTCTATGGAGTTTGACCAGATCACACGTGTAACGCTCATATTCGTATGGTTGAGTGTAGGGGTACCTCGCCACTCATCACTCTCTCTCTCTCTCTCCCCTAGCTTAGTTAATATTATTTACCATCATACCCAGGAGTAGTGTTAGCATAGAAATACATCATACACCTCACTTTGGACTAAACCATACGTGAAAAAGCTAATACTAGTCTAGATGGGAAGACAACAAACTGTGACCTACAAGCAACTGTCTAGATACCACAACTAGCCCGTCTGCGGAGTTCGACCGGATCATGCATGAAACACTCACATTCGTATGGTTGAGTATAGGGGTACCTCGCCACTCATCACTAGCAAAGAACTATAAGAGCAATGTTGTGTTTGTAATGATTCCAAGAAAATGTTTTACAAATTAATTTTATCTGATCGAGACTATTTTATTTATTTCAAAGCTTAAAATTTTGGAGGTACCACTTCAATGATGCTGTTATTAAACAAGATCATAGGAATGGAAATTTTTCAATTAGACTAGATGCACAACATTACAAGTAATTTCAAGAATTTAGCAAGGTTCTCTTATGGAATAATCAAATGATATATTGTGTTATCATTAACTTTTGTGGCTTAAGACTTCTTCCTTTTTGTTTTGTTTTCTTTTAAAAGCATCTCTAATGCTTATTAAAATACTCCAAACTGGAATGTTAGCCCATGATCATGAACCTACATTGCTTCCAAGTAACCTTAATGACATAAAATACACACATTTGCGAATTTTCAATTAAAATTTATTGATCCTAATTAATCCAAAGAAAAATAGAAAGTACACAAGTTTATAAGAATAACTAAAGTATCATAAGACTATGCCATCAATGAGTATTACACGTTGGACATATTTTTAGGGCTTAAAAAAGATGTTGATTTTTCAGGAATTAAAAGGACAAAACTAGGTTATTTTGTTGAATTGACATTTTTAAGTTGACATATGGTAACTTGGCATCTTCTAGATTACTTAGATAGTGAATTTCAACAAAATGAGATCAACTCAGGTCATGGTTACTAACTTTCTGAAAAGAAATTTAATAATGATCCTAGTTAATTAATAATTATAGTATTAAGATGGGTAAGAGTTACCTGGACCGATGTATCATTGTCTTGCCAACATCTTTTGCAATTGATGAATTTTGATGAGATGTGATATGATCTTTGTCAATTAATGATATTCATGAAATAATTTTGTTGGTTGCTGGGATTTAGATGCTTGATCCCTTGTTCATGAAGTCAATGGAAAGGTATCTTTTAACTTACATCACAGACATATGGTGCATCTAGTGATGATCAATAGCTTTCTCTATGTTCTGGCTTCAACATTCATCATCACGTTCATGTTGTAGTTGGCCCATGATTTTGAATGGCCCTTGGGTTGTGATTTTCTTCGATACTTATTATGACATCCCATCCTTGAATGTCATGGCAAATGTAAAATATACAATATATTAGACATTATGCATATAAATAAAATATACCAAATGTGAAATGCAAGTGATATTTGACATTATGTGTAAAGGAAATAATAGGAGAAATGCAGAAAGAGAAATAAAAGGATACTTTATTGATATGGAATAGTATATCTAGATCATGCTCTAAGAGTGTTCCTTGGGGGTTTCTTTCTTTGGCATTTATCCCTTAGAGGCAATCCAACATTGCCACCATAGTTAGGCCTATAATTCAATCAGAAGGAATGGCCAGTCCACTTCCTATCCTGCTTCACCCAGCTTGCCATGACTTGCTTATACTAGCTCTACTACTCCATGCTGGCATGACCTCTAACCTTAGGTATAAATGCCTTAGATGAAACTCCCAAAGGCTACCTTGAGAGACACGTTTGTTATTACAACATGCCCTTTTGAGTCTTAATTACAACTACCCTTTCGAGTCTTGTTAAGATAATAATAACACTATTATGAAGAGACATCATCTTCATTAGGCAACAACATCATTTGGAAATGGGGATGTGATAATAACACATATGGTTCCAAACCAAGAAGGAGTGTGTATTTATGATCCTAAGAATCTTGCTATGATAGAATGTAGATAACCTTTTAGGTGGAGGGGACAAGAACCAAATTTTACAATCATTTATGAGGAGTACTACAATTTTATTAATGCCAAAATCCAAGTTGGCCTCCTCATCCCATGTTTATAATTAGATGCCAAACGTCAGTCTAAAATCATACATCAAAATGGAAAAGAGTATACTCACTCATCCTATGATCAAATTCACTTAACAGAATTTTATACATGCATGTTGATGCAACTAATAGATATTAATGAGATGCGTGAGGAAATTAATTCAAATGAAAACTAGGAGAACCAAGATGAGTTTGAAGAAGAGCATGAATCAAAAACATTCATTGAGAACCTTTTCTAATAGTTAGCTTCCCAAGAAACCATCTCTAGCACCACACCTCTCATGTCCTCTGAGAATCAAGTTCCTCAATCTACCCCTTTATGTTCACTATATTTGAACCAACACTTATTGTAGTGACACATCAATCTTTACTAGCCTCCCACTCTACCTTCTTGCTTATGGCTATGCCTTTTGCAACCCACATTAGCTCAATGCACTTGTCACCAATGGTATTCTTTACATGACCTTCCATCTTCATCTCAATGGACTTCTTCTTGGGATCCTAGGCTTCACAAGCCTCTCACACTTTCTTCATCCCTTTATCCCTCACATTCCAACTCAAGCATCATTCTTCTTATTTAATCCCCATGCTACCATGATCACCCAGCCCCTGTTGTCTATACCAATGCCATTGCATGACCCCAAGCCACCCAACTTCCCCCACAACTATTAGTTTAAACTCCACAATTTATAGGGATGCTCCAAGAGCTGGATGAGACCTTCCAAAGGATCTAGGACATCATGAAAGAGGTGCAGAAGCTTAAGGCTTTCACTATCTAGATAGTTAAAATTATGAACTTTTACCAAGAAGATCCAATTATTCCCATCATCCTGTAGATAAATCTTTCCACCTACATTCCAATTTCATAGTTCACTAAATACAATGATGAGGGTGATCCTAATTTACATCTCATTATATTTCATTCCGAGTGCTTGTTCTTGCAAGCTTGGTTCCATATTGTGATGTGCATCTTCTTCATGTCTCTAACTAGAAAAGACTTGGACTAGTATTACGCATCATCTAGAGGCTCCATGGCCTCTTTAAATGGCTTGATTTCACAAATCATTAACCATTTCAAGTATAACTTAAGATTTGACACCACACTAGACCAACTTATGAAAGTCAAATAAGGGCCCCTTGAACTTGTTCAAAAATTCATACATAGATGGAATGTAATTGATGAGTGGTGAGGTACCCCTACACTCAACCATACGAATACGAGAATTTTCACGCATGATCCGGTCAAGCTCTGCAGATGGACTAGTTGTGGCACCTAGATAGTTAGCCTTAGGTCGTAGTTCGCTGTCTTCCCACTTGGACTAGTATTATCTTTGTCACGTATGATTTTGTCCAGAGTGAGGTGTATGATGTGGTTTCTAATCTAATACTACTCCTGAAGGCAATGGAAAATAATGTTAACTAAGCTAAGAGGGAAAGGGTGAGAGAGAGTCTAAACTAACCTAAGTGTGATGAGCATCCATTCCTTGATTATCCATACACATCTTGGACTTCATGCACAACTACTACTAGGATTACCAAGCGTAGATCCTAGATATGCTACTGGGTTACCAATTAGTCACACGTAAATGCTCGTAATCAAGTCGTACTCATTCCGCGTTTAATAGGAGTTTAAGGGTGAGAGAGATTAACTAAGAAAGCAGTAAATAATAATTAAATAATTAATTAACTAAACTAAGTGAATGCTGCAATGATCAAGTAATCTTGATCTTTATTTCCAGTCATGTGCATGTCCAAGTACGTCACACTCGAATAAGGATGTCATACAATTATAATCACCACACTACGGGCATACACTGGGAAATAATTCTAACTCTAAGAAGGAAAAACTACAAGATTTTAGCTAAGGAAATAAAAACTGGATGCCAAAATAAGGAAAGCTGCCTCTTATTTATAGAAATTGAGGTAGGTCGCAATATCACGTATGTGATATTCCGGCTAATGCAATATCGTGGCCACAATATCGTGTATGCGATATCGTGGCTGATGTGATATCACGGTTGTGATACCATGGTAGTGATATCATAGCTAGCATATTCATGACTCATCATACCCCCACGATTGAATGAAAACTCGTCCTCGAGTTACAGAGAGAACAAGCTTCATTGATTACATAGTGGATATGTATGGGATTATTGACTAACTAGAATGGATTCATTACGCAGTGTGGATTCAGAACAAAATTGAGACATAACACAAAATAAAATACTATAATTACAAAATGGTGGAACTCATGTAGTTCCTGCTGGCGATGGCTCTTCCATAGGTGTCTTTCCCTTTTCTTGTGCTCCAGGTCTTGGGATTTGATGGCGTTGAAGTCTGGCCTGGAGTTTCTCCTCTTGTAAGGCCTTGAGTGCCTTGGCATGCATGTAAGGTTGTGCTTGTGCCATAGAGGCATCCCAGTCAGCCCTCTCTTTTTCTTCCACCATCCTTTTATTCTCTATCAACAATTTATTAAGTTGCTCAGTTCTAAAAGTGTCCAACTAGTTCTAAGCAACCTTTGGCCCTATATTCAGAAGGTTTAATACTTCTGAAATGGCTTGAACAGAGAAATCAATAGTCACACCACAAATGTTAACCACAGTGTCTTCTTTTTTCTTCTTCTTCTTTTTTTTGGTGCCAAAATTGGTACATTTCCCCTAAGTACCAATCAGCACTTGGAGAGAGGATAGGCCATAATGGAAATCCTTTGAGGTGGTCCCTAACAGCCTCAGGAGCAAACTCTACAAAAGATTCAAAATTTAATTCCACAATCACCACAGTGAATGTGAACATTTCATGGATAGCCTAAACATAATCCTGGGGCAACATGAGATGTTGTCCTTGGTCAGGCGCTGCAGAAAATCCTCCTTCTGCCTACCTTGATTGTACAGTAGCAGGGTCTTCTTGGTGGATACTAAATGATTATTCCTCTTGCTCTGCATGTTGTTTGGTAGGAACTTATCCTTCACCTCTCCTAGGTTGTTTAATTGCATCTTGATTAGGACCTTCTTGGTGTCTACATTTCAGGGCCATCTGCAATCACACGGGGCCAATCGTTAGTAAGGTTCTTGCCAAAGTTAGGTTATACCTTACTGCTTACCTTGATAGATTTACTTTATTCCTATGTAATGTTAATTATTAGAAGAACATGTCCCCGAAAGATTATGATGTTCTGCTTAGGTGGTTTTCACATTTAATTTATGGTATAACTAAGGGGATGAAATTGTTTTTGGCACATTTTATTCTTAATTTTACAACTAATTACCCTTAAATATGTCCTTCGGGCGATGATGAATTTCAAAAAATTTATGCACTATTCGGCATGTGCCCCTCCCCCATGACTAAGCTGAACACTCCTCGTTCAAGTAGGTTCAAATGGAATGAAAATCAAAGTACCAGCAAGCAAGTTATGGGTATGAAAGCAAGGGACACGCAATTTCGAATCGTAGAGAGGAATTGAAAAACCTCCCCTACGTGAACAATTGCAAATGATGTTGATTAGCACAGGGGGGTCACGTATATATATTTTCATCAAAGTTAGGGCACTTAGAGAATGTACCGAATTTTTAATATTTCTTTTGAAATTAAACGATGTAAACTAAGGACATCTGGATGATTGTTAAACAGTTCCAAGGTAAGTAGATGGTTTGGAAGGCACGAATAATGATTTGTGGATTTTACCAAGAAGGACCTTGAGTGGTAAATAAAAAGGTCATGTAATGGTACATAGGAATATGATTATTCAGAGGGATAGTAGTACGGAAAGAAAATTGTTTGAAAATATGCTAAGGGTAAGAAATGGTGTGTGTGAGCTATGTCATAAGTGAAGATTACAAAAAATTACACAAGTGGATCCTTCCCAAAGCAGGTTTTAACCTATAATGCCCTTGTGTAACCACACTTGAAGTGTCTGTGGGTACTATAAGGGTTAAATGTAATCCGCACTGATTCTACAAAACACACACATGTAAATATCACCGAAATGAGGTAAGAATTCTATGTTACACACGACACAAGCTACAATTACATGAACAGTGAGATGAGATGAAGTATAGAAGGGATCGTAGAGATTGGGACATGAGGTAACTGACTCAGGGCACAATGAATCCTACATGTAAGGAATTATTAAGGTGTCAATAACTCGTTGTTCCAAGATTAGGACCAAGTCCATTCCTTTGACTAGTGACATCGCATTGTTTCATCCCATGATGAGCAACTATGAGAGTACCAAAAAAATAAGGCGTACGATCACTTGGCGTTTTGTTCAAGGGAGGAGTGATTCTTGTTTTGTGGCACTTCTCTCTTCTTCTTCTTCTTCTTCTTCTTTTTTTGAATACTAAATCCAAATAAGCCGCCAACCTTTAGGCATGGATGCATGTCTTTCCAGTGGGACCCCCTAGAATAGCTTTGGATTTTTGAGTGCCCTTTTGATTACTCTTACTCCCATTTTTCGTTAGATCTACAAGGATCTTAGTACAACCGCGTTGCATGATAACTCCCACAGACGTCACCAAAGAGAATCTGCAAGTCCCCTTGGTGTCACACCCTAATCATTCCCTCTTGGTCCATCCTTCTTCACTCTAGGTACAGTGAACACAAAATTAATTTTAAGTCTTAAGAATGTCAAGAATGTCACTGTACCCTCAAACAGAACCTCTTATTTGTAGAATGGATGAGTGGGTGTAATGGGCTCACTGTCCCCATAATTGATCACTCGAGACTTGATAATATAGAACATACCTCAACCAACGAGCCACATGAGTGTTTTATTCATAGATGAGATTATTTATAAAAAACGTGAAAAGACAAAAAGAAAAAAAGATAAAACAAGAAATTGAAAAATGAAAAACTGGAAAACAAAAAGTTGTAAAATTAAAGAAAATGAAAAGTATTTATTAATCCTACTTGTTATTTAGAATGGGGGATATCCCTCATAGCTAAACGGTTGAGGATGGCAAGGATTAATAAATGATGATGAGGATCCTTGCATGTTGGAAATATTAGATCTTGGCCATACTTACCCCATCGGGTTTCACACACCTGATTGTAGTAAGCATAGTGGGTCAATTTATGAGATGTGGTTCCTAGATAATGAGTTGAACC
Source organism: Gnetum montanum (assembly GCA_015680685.1). Lineage (NCBI taxonomy): Eukaryota > Viridiplantae > Streptophyta > Gnetopsida > Gnetales > Gnetaceae > Gnetum > Gnetum montanum. The sequence continues at coordinate 31,559 of MNCI01018068.1, forward strand.
ACTATGATATTTGGGACCGTTAGATGGTATGCAAGGATTGGGATGTTGCCTTCCATGATTGTGTTCATTAGGTCGTATGGTTGTTGGAGTGTTAGTTGGTGGCCCTGATGAAGTGACATGAGGTGTTGGGTTCAAAGGTAAGGGTGCACCATAGTGTTGGACTTGTGCTAAGTTGGAGCGTGTAGTGGCCTCAAAATGATGTTGGCCCTTCTTATGGTCATCTTTAAAGAAGGGATACTTTTGATGTGGAGGAGGCCTCTCACTGCTATTGGCAGTAGTAGTACAAGTTACATTCATGGGTTGTTGCAGTGGTGCAAACACCTTAGGAACAATTGGTGGTAATGTAGAAGGAAGAAAAGTATGAGAATGCTGAAAATTAGGAGAAGTGTAAGGTACACAAGGTGGTGGTTGTGTTGAATACATGGGTTGATAGTATTGTGGAGAATGGTAATGTGGTGAGATAAAGTATGTTGGCCCAGTTGGAGAAACAGAATGTTGAACTAGATAAGTGTTTAGATTTGGATAATATGAAGGGTGTCTCCAGTTTAGGGGTAGATTCTCTCATGACTGAGACTGTTGCCACTATGATTGAACATAGTATCTCTGTACGAACTTTGGATGTAACGTGCTTTCCCAATGCTCATATAAATGTAACATGATTGGGCATTAGCCCTTGCGGTGATCGTACAGGCATATGTTGCATTCATACGTATGATGGGGAGTTGAGTTCTTATTTTCCTTATTTCTTCTTTTTGATTGTCTAATGTTTTTTCCTTCTTCTTGGGTTGTCAAAACTCTATCCCCAATAATATTAATAAATTCTCCATACTTTTTATACATCCATTCCAACATCTTATTGATCTTTGCGTTGGCATCTTCTAGTATTTGTTGTGTTGGCAAAGATGGTTCTTTCTCCTTGTGATAGGTTGATTTCTCCTTATGATTTTGGACCTTTGTTAAGTTGAGATTTTGGTCCTGTTGATGTTTTTCAACACTCTTCCATCTAGCCATTTCTCCTAGTTCTTTTGCTACCCATTTAATAAGCTCTTGTAATTGATGGGTTCGTAGTTCGTATAGTTGCCCTTGGGAGTACACCCCTAGGGTTTCTCTTGTTGCATCATGAAGAGAATCAATGATATGGTACATTACCCTTTCCTTGGAGAACCCATGGCCTGGATAGTTGTTTATTAGCACATAATATCTTTATAAGGCCATGTCCAAGGGTTCATGTTGTGCTTGTTTCCACTCTTGGATTTGTTTCCTCAAGGCTGACACTCTTGCGTAGGTTTGATATCTTTTGTTAAATAGTTCCACCATTCTTGACCAACATCGAATTAATTTTTGTTTTAATGACCTATACCATACTTTTTCTTGGCCAACGAGTGTAATAGGAAATAGCTTAAGTTTTTTCCACCCATTATCAATATTTTTCCATGTATAGGCATCATATAAGGCTTGTAAATGATGTTGCGGATCTGAATCATAGCCTCCTGAGAAATTGGGAAAGTTGTTTAAATCGAGCCTAGGTAGGCGGCTCTCTTTATGATGCCTACGGGAGATTCGAACAGCCTCTTGTACTGGTGTTAGGTTCTTAGTGGCCAATAGGGGTTCATCATCACTAAGTAGGTTGTGATTTTGTAAGTTGGGATGATGTTACCTTCATTTATATTAGTGTTCTTGATTTTCTTTATGAGCTCGATTTTTAGTTCTACATCGATCCCTTGAAATATAGTCATCCATGTCACAATCTAATGTTGAAGGAGTAGAGGAAGAGAAGGAACTATAAAACTCGTTATAAATGTTGTAAGTCTTCCAATCATCCCCAAGTAAGTTCTTGTTAGTTATTGAGAAGGTCCTAGGCCTTTCGGGCCTCCTTGTTCTATGGGATGTCTCATCCTCACTAGAGGTGTTAGAGTTGGATGACGAGAGTCTTTGAGTATCATTATGGTGTTCATAAACATAGGGGACTCATGCATAACATTGAGTACTCCAATCTTCATTGTCATCTAATTCATTGGTTCTCTAATGAACTACCTCACCAGATGTGGCATTATTATAGTCTTGTAGGAGAGGCATGGTTATGAAATTGTGTGTGAATTTATGTGTGAATTTCTTATAAGTATTTCTTTCTTAAAGATATATCGTTAAGTTCTATACAACAACCTTGTATGATATAACTAATCTAGATAACTAGCATCGTCCCTGGCAATGGTTCCAATGAAGAGTGACGAGGTACCCCTACACTCAACCATACAAATACGAGCGTTTTCACGTGCGATCCGTTCGAACTCCGCAAACGAACTAGTTGTGGCACCTAGATAGTTAGCCTTAGGTCGTAGTTCACTATCTTTCCACCTGGACTAGTATTATCTTTGTCACTTATGGTTTAGTCCAGAGTGAGGTGTATGATGTGGTTTCTAATCTAATGCTACTCTTGAAGGCAATGGAAAATAATGTTAACTAAGCTAAGAGGGAAAGGGTGAGAGAGAGTCTAAACTATCCTAAGTGTGATAAGCATCTGTTCCTTGATTATCCATACACATCTTGGACTTTGTGCACAACTACTACTAGGATTACCAAGCGCAAGTCCTAGATACGCTACTGGGTTACCAAGTAGTCACACTTAAATGCTCGTAATCAAGTCGTACTCATTCTTCATTTAATAGGAGTTTAAGGGTGAGCGAGATTAACTACGAAAGTAGTAAATAACAATTAAATAAATAAATAATTAAACTAAGTGAATGCTGCAATGATGAAGTAATCTCGATCTTTATTTTTGGTCATGTGCGTGTCCAAGTACGTCACACTCGAATAAGGATGCCATACAATTACAATCACCACACAACGGGCATACACTAGGAAATAATTCTAACTCTAACAAGGAAAAACTGTAAGAGTTTGGCTAAGGAACTAAAAACTGGATGCTAGAACAAGGAAAGCCGCCTCTTATTTATAGAAATTAAGGAAGGCCGCGATATCCCATACGTGATATCACAGCTATGATATCGCATACTGGGTTGCTAGACATTAAGCATCACTGGGTTGCCAAGTGTTAGATATATGTTCGAGGTGGTCGTACTTATGTGTTCTTGTGGACTATGAAACTGTACTATAACTATAAAGTGATAACAAAACCATGAGAATTATCAAAGTATTAAAATATTAATGCTTAAGTAATCTAGTCCAAATGCTGCAAGGAATATCCAAAAAGCCTACCTTTATTACCATTCACGCCAATGGGCTCAGGTGAAACACCGTCAAATTGCAAGATCTAAAGGGTTTAGCTAAATTCAGAGGTTCAGGCAAGGATTTGCAATGTGTTGCGCATCTCGACAAGTTTCGTTCCTTTTGGCTAATGGCTTGTTAAGCTACACTATGCAATTCAGCATAATAATCCCCAGGAAGACTTAACGAAAATAAAGGATGCGCAGCGACAACACTTCAAATTTTGAAAGTTTGTTATGTCAGGCTGAATTACGCTATGCAGCGTAATGTGGTACAACGCAGCGTAATATAGCACAGTGCAGCGTAAACATAAGATAGTTTGTAGCACTAAAGACAAGGGAAGATTACGCTACCTTACACTTTGGAGTGTAGTGCAACGTAATGTGGCAAGCTTCAGCTATTGCACATCAAGTCAACGATATTTTGTGGGTCTGGGACACGCGTCATCTAAACTGCGTTCTTCTCCTAATCCTAATCTTATAAATACCTTGGCAAACAATGTTCAAGGGGTATGCAAAAAAGTTGGCAGATTGACAAATTAGTAGGTTGGCAAGTTTAGCAATTCTAACAGAGCTGAGTGAGACATTGGCAACAGAAGAACATCAACGGTGACAGAGAGAGAAGCCCTTGACCAGAGATTTCAAGCTAACAAGTACTCTGCTTCGAGCCTCATTGCCTTGCACCCAGATTTGGCTAGTAAACAAGGTAGATTGGCATTTGCTTGTTTAATCTCTTAGTAGCTTCCTATTGGTGGCAGATACTTCGTCCAAATCGAAGTCTGTTTTGCAAACCCATCGTATTCTTCGTTTTTATATTCATAAGATAGATCCTAGATTTTGGGATCATGCATATCTTTCAGATCCAATTCATTATGGCTTGTTTACATTAAATTCTGCAATTTTTTTGCATTGTTTATGTCGCATTCATTATCTTCAGAGTTCAATCTGATAACAGATTTCATTTTTCTCGTGAATAGACAATATATTTTCGCATCAAATTATCGCCTCGTCATACAATCATTAGCAAGTTTACTGATTAAGTAAGTCCCTGTCTGATCAACAAGACTATTCAGGGCACCTTGAATTCATTTCTCCAGTACGGCCCTCACGTGGATCTGGGGTTAAAACTGTGTATGCGGAAATTTTCTTCGGTGTTTCCAGCAACAGACATTTTCCGTCCTTACATCAGGTATAGTAGCACTCGAATAAAGAGCTATACACTCTTCAAACTCCTTTTGCGGGTACTTGGAAAATAGTCTAACTCCTGTGGGAATAAACTACAAGAGATTCATTACAATTTGAACAAAGTCACCATAATTGCAATGGGTGCACACATATTTATAGGGGAAAATGGACTCTGCGTTGACGAGGCCACGTCAATGCTTGGAAAGATGCATCGATGAGGTCTCATTGCCATGGTCATGTTAACAAGGCTTCATCAATGTGGCTCCATTGACATAGTTGATTGGATGTTTCATCATACCCCCATGACTAAGTGAAAACTCATCCTCAAATTTGTTACAATTTGGAAGGTATGAGGTTACTAGCAACACACATGGCAAAACACATTGATACACACATTGACGCTGGCAACACACTAAGTGCTAGAGTGTATAGAAAAAATCACAAAGCTGTGGTGTTCGTGGACAACAAAATCAAACACCTTAACAACAATGGACTCACAACCCCACCGAGATGCTGAAGTTGTTGAAGAGGATCACATAGTTTCTGGTAGCAGTGGTTCTGATGGGCCTCACTAGTTTTAGTGCATGTGGTGTTTGAGGTGGTGGTTGTGGTTGTCTTGCAATTGTTGCAACTTTTAGAGTTAATTGGAAAACCTCCAATAGAGGCCTCATTTTATCTTCTTGACTTCTGCGATCGTTCATAGTCCAAGCGACTTTGCGAATGTGTGCCAAAATAAGAACATCCCAAGGACATGGAAGTGTAGGAAATAGCTCCTTTAAATTGACCAACCAAGCAACAAACTATTTTTTTTTTTTACATCAAATGCTCAGACTGATGCTTGCAATCACTAGTAGTCATTCATCCATTAGGGTAAGTTCTTTGCAATAGAGAATTTCCCTTCAAATCGGGTGCAAAGAACTTTAAGTTCTGCATTTGTTATTTCCAACTTTTGCTTTGTCTCATTATGCACCTTGAACTCACCCTCGTATAAAGAGTACAAAGTGGGCACTTTCTTCTCAAGGTTTGACCGTGGTCTTCCAACTGTAAGCATGGCTAGGTTTGCACAATAAAGGTTGGATAGTTCCATATATTCTATCATCTCTTCTATAAAGGTTGTAAGTGTTTAATCCATCAAATATGGGTTGCCATACCTCACCTCCTTCCCTAAGCTGTTAGAGGGCTTGATTCATCTTAGCTTTTGCAACTTGGATTTCTTTTTTGTTAGTTACTTTTTGTAATCCCACTTGGTCCCTGTAGTGATTTTTCACTCATTCAAACTTGAGGGCCTCATTCTTCGAAGCGGCAATTTTAATGGTTGTCTTCTATCGCAAGGCTCAGACTTCCTCCATTAATAGATTGCAATTTTCAGTAGCCGATCTTCTCACATTAGTGTTTACCCTAGCCAGCTCCTCCTATTGTTGGTGGATAAAATCCTTCATTTGTTAATTTTCAAGATCAACATTGCACAAGCAATGAACTTCTGCATTCAATCCAACATTCTTTTGGTGTACCTCTACCAAGTCCTTGTTTAGATGATAAGAATAAGCTTCAACTAAGGACTTGTCAAAGATCATCAACTATCACTTGTACTCGACCTTTTAAAGCTTGTTTGAAGCTATTAAAAAGCTTCATCTTTGGTGATTTCACGATTGAGTATAGCCAAATCAACAAGTTGGGCCCTCAGTTGGGCAGCTTCTACAGCTAATCATTGATTGTTTACCTAAGCTACTTCCAATTACTCCTCTACGATGAGGCACTTGCCCTCTGCGAAGAGTAGCTCTAACTAGGTTGCAGTGATGTTATCCAGAAGGTCAAAGACATTCGAAAGTGATTGCCTGGTTCCCACCAATCGGTCCAACAATTCTTCATGTTGGGTTGCATTAAATCTGCCACTCCAAGTCCCTATAGATGTTTGCACATCTCTAAGTCCATGTACATCTAGTACAGGCACCGTAGGTGCATTGAGAGCTATGGCGATCAAATTAGCAACCACTTCTGTTGCGAATTCCTATCCTTGGTGCTGCATTACTAGGATAGTTTCCCCCTTACTTTCTTCCAAGTGCACTGAGAAAGTAGCAGCATTTCCTATAATTTCTGGAAATAATTATTTGGTCATTGACACCATTACTTCTTGAGCGCTAGGGTCTGTTCTTGTGGGCACTTGTGTTCACGGGGCAGAAAGCATCGACCCTACCCTCTCCAGTAAGCTCACAAATCAAGCCACTTGTTCTAGATGGCTCAAGGTAGGACAATACACAGAAGGGTCTCTACCACTGTTGGTTTCGGCTTGTTCCTCCTATTGATGCAAGAGCGACTATCAGATCTCATGTATGCACTTTATGACCGTGCTTATGTAGGTGATGGAGCTAGTTGTTACTCTTCCTCCATTCATGTTGTGGTAGGTGTTTTATCTTTCATCATTTCACACCATGAGGTAATTGGGATGTGACAAAGTGTATTATTGAAATAGCGTGCTATCCCTGCCCGTTTTGCATAGCTTTCTAATTAGGCATGAAAAGGGCAAAGCTCACCTCCCACGTTCATTTTCTATGAATCGTTTCTCTATTTCTAGAAAGAGTAACTATGGAAGGTTGATAGGGAATTTTTCACTTAGAGTGGCACATGCACGAGCAGAGAAGGCTATGATTGTGGTGGGTCTTACTATTGGATTTAAGTGGTAAGATGTAATTTTGAAGTAAACTCTCTATGTGGTGATTAATGTGCCAAAATTCTTACCGTCTATCCCATAGCATTGTCTAGCCCACTTCCCTTTCACCTTGGGATCTACTTGTTTTGAAATTTCTACCACATCAGCCCCAGTCTCAGGAAACCCAAGAGCTTGCATGATTGCCTCTGCAGAGTAAGACACATAGATGTCCTTGATTCTTGCTCATGACCCTGGCTATTGATTTGTCTAGAAGAGATAGGTTTTTTCTAGATGCCATTCACCACTGGATGTGATGATTGGCCACATAGGAGAATTTTGCAACTAAGTTTTAATTTCTTTTGGCACATTTTCTAGAAATGGTCCAAAGTTTAATTCTTCAAGAATCATTCGTTGTAGCTCTTTTAGCTTAATAATGTTAAGCCAGGCCCTGGTTAATGTTACCTTAAGCTGTGGCACTCTTATTGGAGTCTCATCCCCACGTGATTATTTTGTGGAGACTTCTTCTTCAAAAATTTGATGAATAGATTCCATGTCAGGTTCCTCGTAGAGAGGGCTAGTTGCATGTGAGCCCTCTGCATGCTCTTGAGGTCACGTGCCCCTTTTCCTTTCAGTTCTAGGTCACTTGTCCTGAGGTTGTGACAGTCCTTCTTCCCTTGGACTCCTTGGTTTTGGTTCCATCTGTATTCATAGCATAACCATGAATTAAAATATGTGTGTGTTGCCAAAAATGGTAATAATATACCTTCCCCTAATGGCTCGGCTATGATAGTGACACGTGCATCCTGTTTGATCTAAGCTGGTGTATGTAAACTGTTACATGTGGCTATCTAGAGTGTAGTTGAAGTGTTAAAAACAAACAATGAAATATGATGAATTAAAGCTAATTCTTTAATTAACCCTAAGAGGCGTTAAGTATTCAATGCATTAAGTCTTGAATTAGCCATATTGTCACAATATACAGTATCATGGGCCCCCATGACGCAAAGCATACCTTCGATAGTAAAAGGGTGAAAGAACAGTTGGATGTGGACAAATGGTAGGAAGGTTATGTGCTCGGGAAGGAGAGTGGACATAGAAAAAAATCAAAAAACTCCCCTAGCATTATGAAAAAATGGACAAAAGTCAAGACATGATGTGCGTAGATATAGTGTTATTTAGATGCGTCGACGGTGCAACGTAAACGGGGCTGTGTAAACACATGTGGCTGCGTATACAGGGCCACATCGATGTAGCTATTCAACTACGTTGACCACCATTGACCAATGAATTAAAGGTCAAAATTTGCAAATCTTAGCACAAAACTAGAGTCATTTAAGAGCTCATTGATCTAAGAACAACAAGAAACAAAGAGGAAGGAATGTCGATTGCAAAAGAAGAGTCAAATTCAGCAGAACATCATAATATGGAGCTTGAGCAATGGAGAGCCTCACAATGGATAGCATATAAATGATCATTGTATTATATTAGAGTAGGAGATTAACAAGAGAAACCAAAGGATATGCAAGTGGGTCCTCCCCATAGCAAGCTTCAGCCTTATTTTCCCTTGCACATCTTCAACCTAGGAGTTTGTGGATCCCATAGTTAATTAATGGCCACCGAGAGTTAATACTCATATCTCCAAGAACTAACCAAAGGATTTACAAGTACCAACAAACCAAGATACACGATCAAAACATGGAACCAATAGTGAGGTCAGTAATGGAGAGTAGTTGGTGAGGGGGAGAGTGTGTGGAATGGAGTTCCCAGATCAAGATTGATAAAGTTCCTTTGTGAAGCATGTGGTTAGGTGACCTGATAAGAATCCATACCAGGTTTGGATCAAGACCAACCATTTCTAGTGATATCGTAGTGATGGACTAATACCAACCCACCCATTCAAGACATACACATGCCTCCAAAGACCAAATCCCATTCCTTATAGAGAAGAAAAGTGAAGTAGCAAGTAAGGAAGGGCCTTAGTTAGAGGGGACCCTTAGGCCTGGGTAACATGGCTTTTGAGTTCCATAATCAGTGCTTGTAGCCCATTATTTGATCCAAGGGGTGTGCTTTGAATTCCCATTCTTGTTGTTTTTGTTATTGTTCATTTTTTTCTTCTGAATGGGAATCACACCATGCAAGGATATATTGGTTGGTCCAATGGATGTGCTTTGAATTCCCATTATTTTTTTGGTTTTTTTTCAAATGGGAACCACACCATGCCAGGACATGTTAGCTTCATGTGATATGTTGATATGGAATGGGAAGGAATCCCTGAGGGCAGCAATGCAAGAGAGTTCATGGAAGGATATGTAGTGCACCACATCCCCTTGAAGTCACACCTTGTTCCTTACCACTTAGATCTTTCTCAAGTACAGAATCCACCAAGGCCAAAGATTTGTTAGAGTTGATTAATGGAAAAGGGACTATACTTCTCTTGATCCTGGGACACCATAGAAAAGTGTGAGTGGTTAGGTGTCATGGACTCACTGCTTGTTGCATGAAAGAAAGTGTAACTTAGTTTCCTAAAACCAAAATGCTAAGGTAAGAACTAGATATAACAGGCAAATCCTTGTTGGGAGCAACCATCACACCATTGCATCCTGTGGCAATAAGATGGCTTTATTAGTGAAAATAAATAGAGGAAAATAAAATAAAATAGAACAAAACAACTAAAGGTGAAATATATCTATATAAAAAAAAAGAGAAAGAGTAGGTAAGAAATGTTAAATGTACGAACAATGGTATAAAATAGAAAATATAGAAAAGACCTGAGAAGCCAAGATAACTATTTTAGCATGGGTAACGATCTTCCCCACAACTAAGCTTAGAGGAGGAGATTTGAAAGATGGAGTGTGGCCAACCACTTGGCAAAGTGGTAGCGACATTGGTTTGGTGTAGTTCATGGCAGGGTTTTAATTGTTGCATGTTAACCAACTGCATTTTTTTTGGGTCTTCAGGTTTGTGTATGAGTAGGGCCCTGGATCGAAAGGTCTCAGAAATAATATAAGGTCCCTCCCACAGTGTTTGAAACTTGGTTTGTTGTGGCACATGTGTGGGGTTCTAATAGAGAACCTTATCTCCACATTGAAATGTTACCTTTTGAATCCTAAGGTCATGACATTGTTTGTTATATGCCTTAAGCACCTCATTTGATGATAGGGCTACTAATCGATTCTCATCTAGCACATTTAAGTTGATGAGCCATTCTCATTGTGCTAGGGGTAAGTCAAGACCTAAGTCACTTGCAGTGGATAGTGTTCAGAGTTCTACCTAAATTAGGAGTGTTGGTAGTTTTTTATACACCAACTTGTAAGAGGATTAGCCTATAGGAAGTTTTCAGGTTGACTGGTAGGCCTAGAGGGCATTCTTAAGTTTTGTGCTCCAATCCCTTCTATATTTGCTAATAGTCCTAGTTAGGATCTTTGTAATCTCCCAGTTTGTGACTTCAGCTTGCCCATTGGCTTGGGGGTGATAGGGTGTTGTTAGTTTATGTTCTACTCCCAAATGCTGCATGAGTTTATGAAAAGTAGCACCCATGAAGTGAGTGTCATTATTTGAAACGAGTGCACATGGCACCCCAAACCTATTCATGATTTGCTGTTGAACAAATTCTATGGTTATGGTTGAAGAACAGTCAATGATGGCTGCCACCTCTACCCACTTTGTACAGTAGTCTACCACAACAATAATGTACGCCTTCCCATTTGACATGGGTGTGATGGGGCCCATGAAGTTGATGTCCCAAATGTCAAAGGGCTCTAGTGGCTGAATCCACTATTGAGGTTCCTTCATTCTTGATGTCATCCCATCATCTCTTTGACATTGATCATAGGAGCGAAAGAACCATTGAGCATCTCTAAAGAGTGTAGGTTAGTAGTATCCTATGATTAGGATCTTAATGGCTGTGTGCCTTCCTACATAATGGCAACCACAAGGGCCCTCATGAGCATCCTGAAGGATGCATAGTTGATCTGCATTAGGGATGCACTATCAAACCAAGCCATCCGCACACACCTTGTAAATGTGTCCATTAATTTCCATGAAGTGCTTGGCTATGTGAAGAAACTATTGTTTCTTTCAATGATCCAACTCCTTTGGTAGCTCTTGTGTAAGAAGGTAAGTAAGGATGTCTCTAAACAAATTTGATCCTATGGGCACCTCCTTCACAATTTCTCTAGCAAAGAGAAGTTCATCTGAAAACTGGTTAGAGAGTGGGCTCTCCTCCTCCATGTTGTTCCATCGTAACTGAGACAACTGATTAGCAACCACATTCTTAGTTTCATTTTTTTCTACCATAGTAAGATTGAATTCTTGAAGTATCATGAGCCACCATATGACATGGGGGCTCACTGTTGGTTTATTCATAAGGAACCAGATGGCATTATGATCTGTATGCACAAACACATTGTATACAAGCACATGGTATCAGAAATTTTCCAAGGTGAACACCACTACCATTAATTCCTTTTTAGTGGTGGTGTAATTTAGATGAGCACCCATAACACTTTGTCCTACATAGTGGGTGTAATATGGATGCTTTTGATCATCCAACTGCGTGAGCATGACCCCCAATGCATAATTAGATGCATCCATCATGATGTGAAATGGTTTGCACCAATCAAGCGCTTGTAGAATTGGAGTCTCTATGAGTTTTTACTTTAGCATTTGCAATGTAGATTCACATTCCCTAGTCCAGAAAAATAGAGCATCTTTCTTTGTCAACTCCACCGATGGTTTGGCGATCTTTGAGAAATTCTCAATGAAGCGCTAGTAGTAGCCAATGTGTCCAAGGAACAATTGGACGTCCCTTATAGTTCTTGGTTGACTGGTAATTCCTTGGATACCTTGATTTTCTCAAGATCCACTCCAATCCCTTCTTGTGAAATTCGATGCCCCAAAACAATGCCTTCTTGGACCATTAGGTGGCTCTTTTGCTAATTGAACCATAAGTTAGTTTCTACACATTACTTCAAACCTTTCTTAAGGTAGTCCAAGGCTTGCTTAAATGTTGCTTCATAGCTGGAGAAGTCATCCATAAAAACTTCTACAGCATTGCCAATTTGCTCCTAGAAGATGCTAAGGACAAGGCATTGGAAGGTTGCAGGTGCATTACACAAGCTAAAGGACATCTTCCTATATGCGAAAGTTTCCTAGGGACGCATAAACATTTTCTTAGCCTAGTCCTTTGGTGTAATTTGGATTTGGTTATAGCCACTATAACCATCCAGGAAGCTGTAGTAACAATGCCTCGAAATGGTATCCAACACTTGGTCCACAAATGGAAGTGTAAAATGATCCTTAAATGTTTCCATATTTAGTAATTGAAAATCAATATAGACTCTTCATTTGCCATCCTTTTTGGCACAATAACAAGTGGGCTGACCCACTTGCTATCTGCAATAGGGTAGATGAATATCACCTTTAGAATTGCTCAATTTCATCCTTGACAATTTGTTTAAGTTTGGGATTCAATCGTCTTTGCAGTTGTTGTCATGGCTTCATGGAAAGGTTGATATAGATTCAATGTTGGCATACCCTAGGATCAATCCGTGTTAACTCAAGATATGACCATGCAAAGGCAATCAACCACTTATTCACCATCCTTAGCAACCTTTTTTTTTTCTCCGAAACAAGAGTGGCATTGATTATTACCCGCTTATCATTCTGCAAGAATGCATATTCTAGATTAACTAGTAAGTGTTTTAGTTATAGGGGCTCCTATTTAAAGCTTTTAGAGATCTGCAACTTTCCCCAATCAGTAGCATCATTAGTAGTGGAAAGTTGTTGATGGAACTATTTTGGTTTGTCTATGCTCCTCATATAGGTACATACAAGGCTCTCAGAGGATTCCATGCATAGGGTGCTGCTATCAGAATTAGCAATCAGCCACTGGGTGCCTTTTTGGTTAGTGGCTACTGTATACATGCATCGTTGAATTGTGATTTGGTCGCACACTAACTACATGCTTGAATGGATGTCTTCTTAATAGACCAAAGTTGCTACACATAGTTGCACCCAAAGTCACAATATGTGATGCATGGAACATGCTTCTTCTTGATCTTCCCAAAAGGATTTTCCTTGGAAATTTCAAGGGAGAGATCTCGGAGTCCTAAACATGATCCACCATGCTGAACCATGCTCTTCCCATTATAATTGGGAAGTTCCCCTTGTAATTATCGATATGGATTACTAGGAAATTAGTAGGGTAGGACCACCTAGAAATGTTGGTCACAATATCTTCTACTAATCCCAAGGGGATGGTGATAGATTGGTTTGCCAACTCTAGCCAAATGTTGCTTTTCTTCAATAGAGGTAGGTTTCAAGTCTTATACATATCATCTGAAATTAGATTGATACATGACCTTGAATCCAAAAGAGCTTTGCATGGCTTGTTCCCTGCTACCTGAAGGTATATGAGAGGGCTTCCTAAATCGGCCAATTTCTGAGGGAGATGACCTGCCTTGATCCAATCCATCACAGCATGTGTTAACATAATGGTTTGCACATTGGAAGGTGTTTGTTTCGAAAGTTGCTCACAGGATTGAGTGTTAGAGGCAGTTGCAGATGTAGGGGCACTGGTCGTAGATGAACATGAGGGTGTGTTTAGGTTATTAAGCTGAAAAAAGGGTCATTTCCGTGGTTTTGATTTCAACCCACTCGACTAAGATGCCAGTTGTAAATTAATGGCCCTCATGGCATTACGTTGTTATGGCTATGGAGGTATTTCTCCCTACATGGGTGGAGCAAGAGGTAGCTGAGTTGAAGGCTAATGGGTAGGCATGGCAGAAGAAGGTGGTAGAGGATAGTACAAATGTGGGCTTTCTCTCCTAGGTGATAGAGATTGGGCCCGAAAGTATTCTAGAGGGTAGTAATGATTTTGGAAGGTTATGTGACTAGAAGAGTCCCGTAGGAAGATTGGCTGCTGAATGTAGTACCCATAAGGATCCAGCTGCTGGTAAGGGTACTGCTGCCTTGGGGGTGGCATCCCCCATGACTTCAGGTGTTGCCATTGTTGGTAGTGCTCATATGGTTATGGTAGAGCTCCACTTGGATAATATCCCTATTGCTAGTGGAACTGCCTAGAATTGCCTTGGGGATAAGGCAATCTTTAGGGTGTTTTATTTTTGCTAAGTGAGGATTCAGAGCATACACCTTAGACTCTTGCAAATGTGACACCACGAGGCAACATCCCTTAGGATGTTTGTACTTGCATATGTCACATCCATCGTCTTCCTTAGTATCAGAGTCTGCAACTTATTCTACTGTAGCAACTTTGCCCTTACCTTTGTGGTAGGCACGTTTAGCATCTTTTCTCCTTCATCGATCCAGATCATTACTCTGCTCTTTGGATTCTTCTGTGATTTTTAAAACACTTTGGAATTTTTCATCCAAAGAATCCAACATCTTGTCCACCTTGGCTAAAATTTCAAAAGTGAATTTTTGTATGGGCAAGGTCTTCCTATTCACCGCTGCATCTAGTGATGATTCTTCCTCATCTTCATANGTAATATCTGTCCATGATTGCATCCAATGGTTCATGGCTACCTTGTTTCCACTCCTGAATTTATTGTCTTAGATTGGACACTTTGAAGTAAGTTTGGTATTTGTCATTAAAGAGCTCCAGCATCATACTCCATCACCTGATTGATTCCGGCTCCAAAGACTAGTACCAACTTTCTACTTCCTTGATGAGTATTCAAGAAAATAGCTTAAGTTTCTGCCATTCATTTTCAATATTCTATAGGGTGTAGACATCATGAAATGCTTGCAAGTGAGTTTGTTGATCACAATTATATCTCACTTAGAATCTAGAAATGTTTCTCATATCAAGATTCTTGATTTGACTATCTCTCAAGTTCCTAGTAGGTATGTGAACTACCTCCGCTATGTTGAGCATGCTTCAAGTGGCAAGCATTAGTTCATCAAAGTCATGGTCCCGATGATGGCCATGGCATCTGTGATGGTCTCTGCTACCTCTTCTTTCATGACGGTAAGCCTCCTGTGACCACTCACACCCCTGGTCATGTCGTTCCCATTAGCCTCCTTGATCATGTTGGTTTCTGCGATCACCATCATCACAATCTCTCCTACAACAGTTGCAGTCGAAGTCCAAACCCAATGAAGATAAGGTGGAACGAGAGGATGGAGAAGAGGGGGGAGAATTTCCACCCTCACGGTGTCGATCCCCTCCTCTTTCATGATGAAGGCCTTGATCTTCACATCCATCTTCACCTCTGCCATAATCTCCTCTGTGAGATCCCTCATCATCTTGGGACTCCTGATCACTTAATCCTTTACTCCACATAATAGATCGTATGTTCTAAAGTGGGGGAGGAGATTCAGAAGAACATGAACCATGAGAAATAGGTTCCTCATCATCGTGTTGGTCCTACAAGAACAAAGGGTTATTGAACCATTTTCCCTTTTCTCATTCATAGTGTTTTGCCTATTTCTAGTCCCATTTACACTGCGCCTTAGTTGGATGATAGTCCTGATAATTGTGATCTTCCATAATGTACTCCTGACCTTGGTCCTAAATGCCCAATCTGGTGAGAGTTTGGAGTAGCATTCTAGGAACTGATTGATCAAGGGGCAATATAATGTTGTCCTCCATGTCCTGCCATTGCATTTACTCATCCTAATGCATGATGAAGGTGAATTTGGATATATACTCATCTGGATGAGTATATACCACCCGACATTCCTGGGGCACTTGTGGTTTGGATTTGTCTCACCTGTGAGAAGAAGGCATATTAGTGTTAAACAACAAATAACTTGGTATGTCTTACTCTTACCTAAGTTGTCTGGCATGAGTACATTTTGGTATAATCGGTCTGTTCCAACGAAGTGAGTGATGATCTTGCTAAGGCTAGATAGTGCACGTAAGACTAACAGTCCCCAGCAATGGTGCCAATGATGAGCAGTGAGGTACCCCTATGTCCAACCATAAAAATCACGAGCATTCACGTGTGACCTAGTCAAATTCTAAAGAATGCAAGCACTTATGCACATAGAATTCTAGCCATCAAAATCCTAGTTAGAGTAGTCGTTGTTCTCTCAACCTTACTTGTGACATTTTGGAACGATGGTTAAGTGAGACTGAGGCATATGATTTTTTTTATATGTTTTCTTTTATCTTTAATATCTAATTCTTCTAATATAGGGAGTAAAAGGCTAGATAACTTAAGATTCCACTACTATATCGCTCGACTACTCCTAGCATAAGTAGCCATTCCCACCCTCTGTGCACATCCTAAGCATGTCCTAATCACTACTAGGTTGCTAGACATTAAGCGTCACTGGGTTGCCAAGTATTAGACATATGTTCGAGGTGGTCATACTTATGTGTTCTTGTGGACTACGAAAGTGTACTGTAACTATAAATCGATAACAAAAGCATGAGAATTATCAAAGTATTAAAATATTAATGCTTAAGTAATCTAGTCCAAATGTTGCAAAGAATATCCAAAAAGTTTCTCAGGTACATTAGCACTCAAATAAAGAGTTGTACACTCTTCGAACTCCTTATGCATGCACTTGGAAAATAGTCTAACTCCTACAGGCCCAAACTATAAGAACTTCACTACAATTTGAACAAAAGGTGCCATAAAGGTGTTGAGTGCATGCATATTTATAGAAAAAAATGGACTCTATGTTGACAAGGCCACGTCAACGCTTGGAAAGATGTGTCGATGGGATCTCGTTGTTGCAACCATGTTAACAAGGCTTCGTTGACATGGCCCAGCCAACACAGTTGACTAGATGCTTCATCAATAGTGATAAATGATGCATAACACTTCACTTATACCCAAGAGATTAAAGTCTTTTTATAGCCTTTAAGTTTCCAAAAATCCTTCAAAATTCATGCAATAGCTAACTAATGACTAATATAGACATCTCCTTTGAGATTAAGACATCTTTTCTAAAATCAGTTTCTATTTTGGGTAGATGTCTTCTTCTTGGATGGAACGTCTCTAAGGAGATGTTTCTAGGGAGACATATTCTTTGGAAAGAAGACATCTTCTATTTCTAGGAGATGTCTTCTTTGCATGTTCTTCACTTTGGCCAACACATCTTTTGCTTCTTGGAGATGTCTTCTCATGTTTTGAACTTTGGTCCTTGAGACCTCCTCTTGCTAATTTAGCTTCCTCTTCACCATTGGAGTATTTTCATTTGGCTTGTAGTCCTCATACTCATTCATGCTCCCTCAAGAACAACTCTCATTCATCCCCTACAAAAACATCACACTCCACAACATTCTATGTTCTCCATTTTTCTTAAGGTTTTGACATAGCAAAAGGTCAACAAAAATCACACTATGTGATGAACTAGTAACAAAAAATAAATATATATAATAGTAGCTATACTTGCACTATGCAACATGAAAAATAACAAAATAACACAATCTCCAGGACTATGGTAGTCTAAAATAATAAAAAATAGTAAAATAAAGTAGGCTAATCAAAATATGCTAAAACTATGATGTAGGACAAGGAGGAGGATCATTAGCAACATCATCTTCAACAACATCATCATCATTACATGAGGCCTATAAGCAACAAAAATATAAAAAATTAGTAATCATCATAACCAAGACATAACTGTGAAACCCTAAAAACTAAATAATAAAAAATATAAAAATATAACACAAAAGCTTAGAATATTTTTTTACACAAACCTCTAGGGATTCTGGAGTTATGTCTTTAGGTGCAAATATTTAGAGACCAACCTCTAACAAGTGAAGAATTTGTTCTTCACTCATGTTTACCCAATCAATGTATCCTAGATCCACTTCTATAAGGATCTTTTCCATTATTATGCTTTTTCACTTAGATGGAGCATGAGAGAAATTAGTAGTGCTAGTTTTCCTAGACACGAGCTGAGTAGGAGACTCAAGAGCAAAAATGGACCTAGCAAACATTTTGTACTTATCTCCCAAATAAATAACTTGTACTTATGCTATGTCATAGTTGCATCATGTCATGATTCTATGTAATTTTCTTTCTCCAACTTGTAAATCCTTTTACAAACCTTTTGCTTTTTTGCCACACTCTAATCCCCATGCATAATAATTGTGCCATTCCTGGAACTTTCAAGTTAGGAGCTTCATTTTCGTGTCTTTCTCTACATTACTCCTAGTTAGAGCAACCTTACCTTGAATTTCACTCCAATAATAGGACTACTTAATTTCTTTAGTACACAAGGAATTCCTATTGGCCACACATACCTCTATGAATTCCTTACAATCTTCAAGGCTCTTGACCTTGTTGGTTAGCTTCTTGTTTTTCCTCCTTAAGGCCATAACCTCCTCCCATAGGAACTCATTAAAATATTGGACTTCAAAAAACATTTTTTCATAAGTAGCACATTTTTTGACCCCTTCATACAACTTACATGGGACACTATCAACATTGGAGGATAAGGCTACGAACTCATCACATTCAAAGTCTCATGAGAAGTTCCATTTTATTTTGGAAACTACAAGAACATAAAAAATAAAAAAATATTTCAAAAGCTTTTAAATAACAAAATACTATAAACATAAAAACATGAAAAATAAAAAATATATAAAAATCAAAACATGTAAAAACAAAAACACTTTAAAATTTTCATTACTGATATTAGAAGTTATATGTTGCAACCTATCCATCATTCCCTTCATGAACTCTAGTTTGTCTAGGGCCTTTGCCCAAGACTTGGCATGAAATGTGGATGTAGATGCTTCTAAAGGAGGTTCACATCCTATAATGGCTATAACGGTTAGACACTAATTACAACCAGATAAACATATATATAAACTAACAAAAATAATGAAAAAATTAAAATTAAAACATGAAAAAATTATTAAAATTAAAACACACCAAAAAGATTATGAGCTAGGCCTATTAGAGGACTTCTCTCTAGAGGCAAATTATCTCAAATGAAATATATAACATTTGGAGCCTCCCTAGTTACTCTTTCCTCTTCCTTCCTAGTTGCTATTTCCTTCTCTTCTTTACATTGTTGGTCCTCCACAGCAATAGCTTTTGCAGCTAGTTCCTACACTTTCTCTACAACAAAAAAAAAAAGTCATAAAACATAAAACAAGTTAGCAAACACTTAACAAAAAAATAAAAACTAAAACTAAAAAAATATCTTATGTACCTCCAACATCCTAATTCACCATGTTGGGCTTGATGGACAATTTCTTGAATGCTTGCTTAGTAGGAGCTTGAATATTGTCTTCAACACATGGCCTCTTTATCTTCTTTCCAACAACACCATCCACTTCTCTACATAACCTTTTTGCCTTCTTAACATTGGCACTTGTGGCACAAGGCTCAATCATTGTGCTATTAGGGGAACATCCATGCAAACCACTAAGATTCTTAGTGGTAATAGATACTAATTTTTCAACATCATCCACTAGTAGATCTTGGTAACATATAACATGAGCGATATGATTAGCCCAAGGCCTAGAGAGTTGGCAAGGGTCATGTGCAAGCCATTATCCATCTCTCTTGATCACCATGAACTCCATAAACCTCTTAAGATATGCAAGAAAGAATGTAAAATGCACATGATGAATATGATTGAGGTTGTTATGAAGATTTTTGATTTCATCCCTTAAACTAGTGACCAAGTGGGTAGCCTAATCAAACATAATACCATTAGTCAGTACCTTTCTCATAGTCCAAGCCTAATAAACTCCTATAGTTTTCTTTTGTGATAGTAATATGGTAAAGGTTTTAGCATGGAAAATAGGATAAGTCTGATTAGCTTCCTCAACAATACAATTATTCAAGGTTAATACTACATTGGGAGAAGAATTGAACAAAGCCCCTAGCTCCTCTCTATAGTCTACATTCTTCCCTACTCTAGTGACCATCTTAGCACTACTAGAGGATGTGCCAAAGATATTGCTAAACATGGATGTAGTAATGTTCAATGTAATAGGGTAACCATTAATATCAGTGATGAATTTGGCAACATCCTCATCAAAGAAGTAAAGCACATTTAATATCTCAGTAGGTGACATCATGATACTAGGAAACATAAACAAATCATGCAAACTTACATAAGTGATCCTTTGTTGGATGTTCATAGAAGCCTTTTCTACTAGACATTCTTGTGCTTAGTCTACTTCACCTCACTTGAGCTGAAGTTTCTTTTTAGAACACACTAAAATAGTCACATCAATTATAGACTTACACACACAATTTGTTACATAACATAGTGAACATGTTCTCGTAAAAAATTAAAAAGATAAGAAACAACATAAATAAAAAAAATGTAAAAATAAAAATATAATAAATAATAGCAATAATAATATATATTAAAATTATTAACCATGCTAAATAATTTTAACTTACCGGGCTTAGATAAGGATAGAACCTTAGGATGAGCTAGTGTATGTGCTCCCAAATCTGGGTGAGTCCACCACGTATGTACATGTTTGGTTGCTATGCTTGACTGGTACAAGATGGAATACCATTTTTGGTATCTATCAAACTCAAATTCCAGAGATGAAGCACTTCCACTCTTATGATTTTACCTTTCTTGAACACTTCCAAAGATGTTTGAGCCACAACTAAGTTTTGGTCATTCCTCATCAATCCCCCAAGATGTACCCTATGCTTGCAAAAAAATGAATACCAAAATAGTTAGGACTAAAATAAAAACCTTAAAACCAAAAACAACAAAGGTGATAGACTAAAGTCAAACTTATGGCGTTAGTAGGTAGATAGTTCCTAGAGGATTTTGGAAGAGTGTGTTTACCTTGTGACCTATCATCACAATGTTACCAAAATTGTATTGCAAGTACTCAAGCATCTTCCAAATCTATGATAACCTATGAACTCTCCATCATAAAAGGTATTATTCCTCTCTATCTCTCTCTCTCTCTAGGTGTCAAGATCATCAATCATGAACTTCAAGATGTAGTTGGAAGATCTAGACATAAGAGTTTCTATGATTATACTAGCAATATCCACCACCAAGTGTGATCATACAATCAGGTTGAATTGTTGGTTTAAGTATAGCAAAACTCTTGGGCACCAGGTCTACACCACATCAAAGTATGATTGTTAATGCTTACATCAAGGTTCAAACTCTTTTGTGTGGCTATCCTAGTGTAACATATGATACCAACTAGCTCCACCACCACTAAAATAGATTTTACCAAGGACTTGTACTTAGCCAAAATTCATAACTATTAAGGACATGAAAAACCATATATAACTGTTATAACAAAAAGTAACAAAGTTTAAGCCAAAATTAGCACTAGCATGAAAACATTGACATCAAATAAAAAACATAAAAATTAATTAAGTGCACTAACATAACTACATTTACAATATAACCAAAATTTGGTTTTTATTGACATGGAAAAACCAATTTAACATTTCCATGATCAATTAGCTTGTAGATCCTTGGAACAAGCAATCTTGCAAATTGTTGACAAACAAAAAAATAAAATTTGACAAAACTAAAGGGTAAAAATGAAAATGATAGGGCCTAATTGATGTAATTTTTTATGATTTTATGGTCAAGAAATTCACACAAGTGTGGACATTGGAGATTGAAACACCACAACATTTTGACCTAGCACTTTCAAACAAAATTCAAGCTAAGTCATGTTGTTGCCCAACATGAGTACAGTATGAACAAACTTGAGAGTCTCCAAAACAGCATGAAATGACATTCAATGGAGCAAGCAAAGTCTCCTTGGGGTCCACAGGTGACTGCACTAGCATTCAGCATCCAGAATCAAAATTTTTGGGCTCAAAGTGCTTACTTTTGGCTAAGTATACTTTGGTTGCATTTTCTTACGATGCACAGCGTAAGGCTTAGCATCACCAACTTTTGGAGCCCCGAAACTGAGCCAAATTAGGCCAAAATTGAGCACAAGGACCCCCCATGACCTCACTAATGGTTGTCCTAGGTTCCCAGCCCTCAGAATCCTGATTTCAGGCTCGAAAATACACTGTTTTCACTGCTCATGCCCAGGTCAGGCCTAGGTCAAGCCTAGGTCACGCTAGAACGTGAGCCCAGCATGACCAAATAAAAATGGGTTTAAATAAGCAGTCTTAGGCACAATGTCAGCATCAACTCAGCTCCCAAGGGTAGGCAACCATTATACTTGAAGGACAGGCCTCGAAAATCAAGATTCGGTGCAAAAATGAACCATTCTGCCCAGCTCACGCCCAGCTCATGCTGACAGCGTGAGCCTAGCGTGAGCTTCCAAAAGTGGCCCAAAAAATTTTAGACACATGCTGAAAACAAGCTAGGACAAGATCAACTCAAATCGATGTCCTATAGAAGTTGATCCAAGAGACTATGAAGTTCCAAGTGAGCCAAAGTCAAATTTTAATTGCAAATTCATTGTAAATTTTCATTGTAAGCTTCACCATATGTGAGCTTGTTAAGCCCTTACGCTACATCCATGGGCGTAAACTAGCTTGCGTTGTAAGATGCAGTGCACCTAGTCTAGAACGTAGTTTGCCCACGTACACCTGTCATGCAATCCATTATTCTCTCATCTCGCCATCATCGATCCTGTTCATTCCTACTCCCAAGCCTAGAAGAATGCATAAATACCCTGTGCAAAGACATAAACATGGTTGGCAAAAATTTGGCAAAAGAAACCAGCAATCCTGAGCCCGGACACACGTGATTCCTAGCACCTGCAAACACTACACATCAAAGCTTAACGTCTAACTTGCAATCCAGATTCGCAACTATGTTTTGACCGGTGCACGTTTTGTCAATTAATACAATACATTTTCGTTTTTGCCTTCCGGTGTGCTGTTCTTGTTCATTGTTTGTATTATTTTGTTTTATCGTAGGTTTCTACAATACATTCTCTCCACGTTTACACGTTGTATTTCACATTTACGTTTCATTTTTATTACGCTCTTCTTTTTACATATCGTAACAATAACCCCAACGTAGGCCATAGCATATGCTCAGGGAAGTCCTTGGTTGATCTACATGTAGACCATCCAAGGAACTCTGCCTTCGTCTTTTCAACTTGCCCTCACGCAAAGCCAGGGTCATCTGTGTTTCTCCAGAGATCTTTCGACGTACACTTTCTTCCAGCCTTACGCCGATGATTTCAGACAGTACAGAAATTACCGCTAGAAGGAGGGCCACTTACCGTTTGACAAAACCTTAGTTGCCCCATGGTTCAAAACATTGCACTAATTGAGCGTTGTAACCAAAACCCCCATTAACGCTGGTTCTATTCGTGCTAGGCTTTCTCATGTTGCAGATTTACTCATGTTGAGCTTGCTCACGCTGAGACTAGTTACTCACGCTGAGCTTGCTCACGCTAAGACCAGTTACTCATGCTAAGCTTGCTCATGCTGAGACTAGTTACTCACGCTGAGCTTGCTCATGTTGACACCAGTTACTCACGCTGAGCTTGCTCACACTAACACCAATTACTCATGCTGAGCTTCCTCACGCTAACACTAGTTACTCACGTTGAGCTTGCTCACACTGACACCAGTTACTCACGCTGAGCTTGCTCACGCTGACACCAGTTACTCACGCTAAGCTTTCTCACACTGTGATTAGTCCACTTAAGTTAGGCTTTACATAAATTTAGCTAATCAAACCGATTACACACATGGAAGCATCCCAAATCAACGCAACATTGCCCATTTCTGACCTCAATGCTGAAATCTCAAATCCTGTGACTGCAACCGAATCTATAGTCACTGTCGGAGAGATGAACCTTCAAGGGCCAACCTGTCAGTCACTTAGGTTACAAGGCAAAGACCCCACCTATACAATTCTCACCTTGGAATAATACAACTTCATTTGTGTAAAGATCCAAGTCAACCTACCTACTGATTACGCAGAAATAGAAGAAAAACGACATTTCGAGTTCGTTTATAAGGGGGGCCATAATTTTATTCCCTCAGCATACGATGTGATTCCCCTATCTAAATCTCATCAAGAACTTATATCCTAGCTCCTCATGGCAAGGAGTCAAACCTTGCAGCAATCTGCTGTGGAACCCCAAAACAAAGATGAAGAAGATAATTTCACAGCTCAGTCCAAACACGAAGATTCGTATCATACTCTCAGTCCGCATACTTACATGAACCCATTATTTCACCCTTTCACAGGAGAGACCATGTCACTTCATATAGTTAAAAGCACTCAAACACATGTGCCCCAACAGGAAGTGCCTACTCTCATTCCCACTCTCCCTATGACCGATACTCAATTCAATGTACCCATCCCCACTATTCCTCCGGCCACCACATTATCCCCTCTCCTACAAGTACAACCCCAACAACCCTCCTCTCTAACTAATGTAAGAGTGACTTTCCCACCCCAAGTAATTGGGATGCCCTTTGTGATACACGCTTCCACATCTACACACTTCATCCCACGAGTGCAGGTTCATACCACACCCTTAGCTTCTCCAGTATAACATCAAGTACAAAGTCTCCCTTCATAACCCATAGTTGGACAATGGCCCATCCCAATTGTCCAGTCACAACAATCTATTCCAAAACCCCCAATTGCCAGATGGCCCGCCCCTGTCACTCAACAAAAACAACCTATACCTTACGGTATGCTACCCTTAGTGGAACCCTGTGTAAATGTTCCGTAAGTGCAACCTTTGACCACTCAACTTTCTTCCTTTCTATCCACTGTACAATAGTCTAACCTGTACGGCACTCAAACTAGCCAACCTACTGCTCTACCAAGTGTCCAAGAATGGGCCAAAGCCAAAAAGATGATGCAAGAGCTCACTGATGAGGTAAAATGCCTCAAAACTGCTAACAACAAAGAGCTTAAAGTATTATACTTTTACCAAGACGATCCTATTAGCTCTTCAATGCCACCATTAACCCTGCCCAAAGGAGTTTCTTTGCCTCAACTAACCAAATACAATGGGGAAGGAGACCCCAATGCCCATCTGGTCACATTTAGACTAGAATGTTTATTACTTCAGGCCTGTCCCCACGCAATCTTGTGTGTGTTTGCCATTTCCCTCACTGGGAGAGCTTTAGACTAGTACTGAGCCTTGCCTCGTAACTCCATATCCTCTTTGGAGGATCTCTTACACCAATTCATTACTAGGTTTAAATACAACCTAAAACCTAAAGTGACCTTGGATAGTCTCATATAAGTAAAGCAAGCATTGCTTGAACCTGTACAAAAATTTATCCAAATATGGAGTGCCGCACTCAATGAACTTCACGAGCCAATCCCAGAAACATACCTTCTTACGATTCTTAAGGGAGCCGTGAATGATTTTGTCAAATCAAAATTGTACTATCTAAATGCGTGCACCCTAAGCCAAACTTTTGTATAGATCAATAACATAGAAGAGGCAGCCCAAAGTAGCCATGACCCTGCTTACTCAGCCTTCAAAAATCAACACACTAAAAAATATAAAGAAAAGGCCAAAGAAACAGTAGCAGAGACTCAACCTACTAACATGGGACAGCAAGGTAGACCACCTACTGCTCCCATTAACTATGAGAGAACCGCTCCTGCACATACACCTGAATCATCTACCATGCAAGCTGCTAACACATGTCATGCACGTACGTTTGAGAGGAAAGACCTTGCTCAGTACACATCACTCCCCATGAAGCCTTCCCAATTGTTAGATCAAATTTTGAAGGCTAGGACCATTAAACACAAACAGTTGTCTCCAGCAGCAGCCCAGAGACATGACCGATTCTGTGAATTAGCCAAAAACCCAAGCTTGGCAACTCCAAATGAGCCTCCTATTCCAAGAGGCTTTAGACTAGATCAATTTTGTAAGTACCACCAACGGAATGGGCATGGTACTGCTTATTGTTTCACCCTCAAACAAGACATACAATGTATGATTGATAGGGGTGAAATAACATTTGACGATGCCAACCCTGTTAAACCGCAGAATCAATCTATGGGTGTATACAAAGATCCCCTTAATACTAAGGAAGCTCCTTACGTTATTAACACGGTCCATGTCGGAAATCAGCAGGGTATGCCCACAAAACCTTTCGTGATTCTTGTTCCTCCTACAACATCAACATCATCCCCACAATCTTCGTATTCCACATACAATCTGCCTACACCGACAAATGCAATCACAAATGTACAACCGCCTACCTAGCTCACTCCCTTTGTGGTCCGAGTGCCACCTGTGGTTGCAACCATGGAGGTACAACCACAAAACCAACCAACTCCTTTCATAATCAAGATGCCCAAACACCCTGATCTTCAACCTCCTATTCCTCAACCGTAAACCAAATTGACCTCATTCATCATTAGGGTGCCTAAACACCCTGATACACAACCAACTCCAAATGTTCAACTACAACCTCGATCCACTCCATTCCTAATCCGAGTCCCAAAACAACCCGATGTTCAAGCTCCAACGGTTCCCCCACGACCTTCACGAGAATGCCTCACCAACAGACTCACTAGAGAATGGTTGGAAAAAGAATGTCGAAATCTTGAATTGGGGCCACCAAAACCCACTCCCTTAAATGTTGTACCTATGGCTCCAACAACTGATGAGCCAAGCACGAGTCACGAAAGCAAAAAATCAGAGATGCCAGATACGTCGAACCCAACCATCACATTAGACCACACGAAGACCATTCCACAAGAGATACAATTGCTGGGTCCAATGGACCAAGTCTCAACTAGCAAGACTATACCAAACAGCAAAGACTTGGCCAGTGCCCTAACTCAGGTCACACAAGCGCTTAAACAGAAAAATACATCTTTGAGCTTGTATGATCTAATGATGACTTCTCAAGTTCATTGTGAAGCCTTAGTATGCATGTTAACATCGATCCCAGTTAGCGAAGACTTGCTTGCAAATGAACCTTCCATTCATGCGGTAATGTCTCCATATCAAGGATCAAGAGCCACATCACTAAGCTTTAATGCAAATAATATAAAAATAGATGAAAAAATGGGAAAAGTCACCACTTCACCCATGTTCATAACTATACAAGTAAATCAATTTAAGATACACAGGATGCATGTAGATGACAGAGCGGCCACGAACGTAGTACCATACCCCATCATCGAACAGTTAGGGCTAACTGAACAAATCAAACCAACTTCCATGACATTCCTGAAATCGTTCAGTGGATCACGTGTAGCTGTCAAAAGAACATTAACTTTGGACTTCATAACAGGGGACCGATTCCCCACGTCAGCTAAATTTGTGGTCGTAGACGAGATGCCTAGATTTAACTTAATATTGGGACGACCATGGTTAGCCTAATTAAAAGTGGTATCCTCACCCATCCACCAAGAGATTCACTTACCCTATGAAGGTGGTGAAATCATTATACATGGTGATGCAGCTACATTCAACACCTCGGCACACGTAGGCATAAACCAAGGCTCAGAGGTCGAAATCGATGAGACTAAACAAGATGACATTACTCTCGAGCTTAAACAAAATGCCACACTCACTAAAAACCAAAGTGATAACCAATCCCCAAACCGTGATCCCCTGGAAGATATAGAAACATTACAAAACGTGGAAACATTAGGACATGATGACATAGGAGTTATTCCCCCAGACGTCTCATGGTCTGAATTGCCGTTTAACATAATTAGCGAAGGAGATGCTGAATATACGATTACACTGGCATGCCCAACACACCATGTCAATCTGCAAAAATTAAAGAAGCTACTCAACCGTTAAACTACAATTTTCTGAAATAACGTTAAACTATAATCATCCGAAATGATGTTAAACTACAATCGTCTGAAACGACGTTCAACTACCACATGTCGGCAATGACATAAAACTAGCCACAGTCAGGAATGGCCGATTTCAAAAAAAAACTACTAAAACAATTTAAATTTCTTATGTTTTCTTGTGGCCCAAAATGGCCTTAAACTAGAACGTTGTTGCACACATGGCCCGAAATGACCTTAAACTAGAAAAAATTACATTTTCGTTTCTTTAAAATTACATTCTTGTTTGCATGCATAGTTGCATCCTTGCTCTACAAATTATTATTCCCCTTACATTTCTTCCACACTGTTACCATTTCAGTTACATTCACATTTATATTTATAAATAGCTAAAACAACAAAAACAAATTACAAAATCGAATCACAAAATAAAAAAAATCATTCGTGTTTACACTTGTGTCTATCCAAAGTTTGGACAAAAATTTAGAAAGAAAACTTGAACAACATAAAACACCAAATAAATGTGTACATGTATAAATATATCAAATGTTAACATGGTATCATACATTTTTTTTCATACAATCTACAAAAAAAACAACAAACTAACAAAGAAATGACAAGGTTGACAAGACCAACAAGTCAGATCATGCACTAGTGTTAGGAGGAGGCTGGTCCCCAAAATCCTCCATGTCATCAGCCCCTGTCCCACTAGGGCCAGCCTCATCAACACCACACCCCTGTCACGAAGAGAAAACAAAACAACAAAATGAACAGATGCACAAAAAGAAAAAAAAAGAACAGGTAAAAGAGAGCAAAGACACTAGAGAGGAATGATGACTAAAAGCAATAAAATAATGCAATATAATACTCATGGATGAAGAAGACCTGAAATTAGCTTCTAAGCACTGTAAAATCTCTTCTTCGGGCATGCAAGCCCAATCTTTCTCGAGTCCGAGGTCGATGTTGGCCAAGGTCTTACCCTTGTCCATGGGAGACCAGGAGGGATGCTCAAGAGAAAACACACTTGTTGAAACCTCCCCAAAGGTAGTGGTAATGGATCTCTCAGGAGACCCCTCCACTTCTATATATTCAACAAACTTCTCATAAGAAGCGCGTAAACCTAACCCCTCCACGAACATCTCCAACCGGCGACGTTCCACTGATTCCTCTTTTAACCATTTTTTATATTGGTGCTTATGATCTTTCTAATCCTGGCCCAATTTACGTACTTTGGACATGAAGGATTTTCAGTCATGGCACTTCCTATTCAATAGATCGATCTGGGCCCTTTGTTCGGCCAAATCTCAAATCGCCTACACCTTGCTATTCAAGCATGCCTAATAACGTGCATAGGTGATCTCGGATGAACGCCATGTACTGTCATTTGCCAACCTAGCAAAGGAAAAATCATAACGGGCTTGCAAATCATTCCTCTCCTCTATCATCTTCACCAAATTTTCCTTCAATGATTGAATTTCAAGCCATAGTTGTTCAATTGAGTGCCTGTAAGTCCAAAGAGATTTGGCATTTGGGACAACACAACCCGAAACTACATCATAAATCTCTCTCGAGATCTGCTCAATATCTCTTGGCAATTCTGGGAGACTATCAATATGAGTACCTTAGAAGGATTCCATTGAAGCTTTGCACCTACAAGTATGAACATTGCACACATAAGCCAACCAGAAATCTCCAAAAAAAGCAAAAACACAGTGAACTCAGGCACTTAGTATAAAGTACTCACCTAATTCAGGATGAGCCTGTCTCAAACAAGCTACAACATCGTTGACAATGCCAGTGACAAAGTCTACTTTATTGGGCACCTTAGGCCACGACCTCAATGGATCAGTGGATCTTAGACTTATATGAGAAGGCATCTTAACTGGGGCCTCAAACTCC
Source organism: Gnetum montanum (assembly GCA_015680685.1). Lineage (NCBI taxonomy): Eukaryota > Viridiplantae > Streptophyta > Gnetopsida > Gnetales > Gnetaceae > Gnetum > Gnetum montanum. Next base: position 61,181 of record MNCI01018068.1, read on the forward strand.
GACCCACATGCTTGAGAAGCAAATGCTTTAGGTACCTGAGCATCTATATCTGATGTCAAGAAAAGCCATGATAGTTAAAACAATGCATGAAACTAGGAAGATACGAAATGCAGATCAAACTAACAAGACTTACCAAGTGGCCCTCTACTGGTTAGCTCAGGTGGATCACCCAGGTTTAGAGACCCATCGAAGAAACCATATAAAACACCTTTCTCCTCGCTTAAGTGTTTAAGGGCATCTAAAGCCTCAGCAAGTGTCATGTCCATGGTGCTCATTTCATCCTCTTCCCGTAAGACAAGAACGGCCTCAATTGCTTCTTCCCTCGTATCCTCCTCTTCGTTACACCCAATGGTGATTGTTTCAGGTTCATCCATTGGAGCTAATTTCTCCCTCTCCCTCTCGGGTGTATCCTCTGTTAACACCAGTAAACCTAAAGTTAGCATGACGTAATAGGCATACATATCTAAGTAAATAAGAAAATTCCAAAAAAGCAAAAAAAAATTTGAGCAAAAATAATAAAATACTTACCCACTCTTGGCAAGGTGAATCGAATCTTCTTAGCTCTCGGTGACCTCGCCTCTATGGTAGGATCCCTCGGATTCTCACCTCTTTTCACCTTAGCCTTGGCCTTCCTGATGGTCTCCTGGATTAAGCGTCTAGCCCTCCTAATACTATTGCGCAGCTGAGGTTGATCTAACCCCAAGCTGTCACACGAATGGTGGGAATGACTGGCTGCGCCCCCTATTGTGACAGACACTGACCCCTTGATGCCTTCAGGTGGATCTTGGGATTTGGTGGTGTTAAATAGGTGATAAATCCAGGGGCGAGACAATTGTGAACAGTCCCTTTACACATAATGGATATCCCCGTAGACCACTAAGAACTCAGCAAACCTATGAAAATAGCCCGCAAAAAAGGTAAATGTGAAGTGGGACCTAGCATCAACATTGGAACGTAGCTTGCTAATCTCTCCACGGAGACCCAATACAAGGAAATGCGCCCAGTCATAGCACATACCAATCTCTAAGACTGAAAGCATAATAGGCGCAGACTCCACCGTGAGACTTCTTGCTTGGAAAAGAGACTTAGGAAACGCTCGAGCTCTAAAGAGCGGGTACAAAAAGTTTGCCTCCGCCGAGCGAGTATCGTCTTGCATGGCGAAGCCTTTAGGACCTCGTGGTACACCTAGCCAGTCTTCAAGTTCCTTAACCACATGCCCCTCTCTAGTTCCCCTATCAACCGTCACCTTAACACCATCCACTGGCACGCCGAAAAGATCAAAAAAGAATTAGGCAGTGATGTGGAAGGACACCTTTACTCCTCGAACCCGTATGGTAAAATGGGAGACGTCATCATTAAAAGTTTCAACTATAGCAACCATTTCAATCGTGGGAACATTGGGAGTCAAGGTGGTAAACAGGTCCAGCAAGCCTATGCTAGTGAGATGGCTGATGATTCGTTCAGGTGCATTCTTATGCAACCACCGTTGTGACTCCTCTATTTCTCCAAACTTCATACAAAGAGTAGCCTCAGTGTGCCCGGATATGACGGTAACCTCATCAAGAGGAACGGCCGCTGTAGAAAAGACATAGGAGACATTGAGCCAGAAGATAAAATCAAATCAAAAACATGCTAAGCAATGACTTAACCAAAATGAAAATCAAGCCTAGAACACGATCATTTACCATTAGTAAATGGAGTAGGTACACTTGCTGCAGGGTCAATCGTTTGAGGAAAAATAGGCCCATCAGGAGACCAATCCTCATGTAGCCAACTGCGAACTCAACAACGTTCCAAGGCCCTAGATAACTGCCTAGGATAATTGATAATAGCATCCTTGGTCTGGCCTAACACTGTAGCATGAAGTGTGGGCCCATCATGAATGCTTCCAAGGCTCTACGTACTATGGCAAGTCCGTTATCATCCTCATGCAATCCATGCTCAGCAAAATGGGGCCTACGAAAGAAAGAACACTCATACACGAACAATGATCATAAAACTAAGCAAGTCAACATTAATACATGTATAAAATAGCATACTTGTCTACTCAGTATACTGTTCCAAGTGGATTTTGGAACAGTGTGTGTGCACGACAAGCTAGAAATAGTGTGCTACTACTATTGTAATGGCTGAAAGATGGCAATCCCCACACACGAGTTAAAGAGCGCATAGATCTAGGACCTTTAGGAATGCCTCCCTCGACCACATATAGCCCCTCGTTTATGTCAACAATGAAAGCTAGCTCACCCCGCATTGAGCCAGGTAATATGGTCTCAACAATGTCACGAGTCAGCTGCTCGTTCAAATGAGACCATATGACAATGCTGAAATTCTGCAAAATAAATGACAAAAAGGCATCAACATTCAAATGAAACCATATCATGTGTGCCCCGATCAGCATGTCATAACTGGTTGTTTTCTATTCCAAAGGGCTGAACCAAGATAGCACACCAACCAGTTCAACCACAAGGAGAGAAGGCTTAGGCCCCCTGCACCAAAACAAAATCCTAGGTAAGTAAGTTAAAATTTGTAAAACACACAAATGAAAGTAACCATCAACAAAACATGACTATATATCCCTTCATCAATCCAAAATCATTGAAATACAGTGGCAACAGATTTCGGATATAAAACCGAGACTTATTTTGAAAAATGCATTGTTCCCTTAGGCGATACATAGATGGAGTGCACGCTAACGAACAAGTCTGGTCACCATTGGCCCTTATGTATAGGGTACTGCTTATAACATGATCAGAACACATGCATAATGGAGCTAGCCATGTTCAAACAAAAGAATATATATCAATAAGATGTAAACTTATTACATCTTATTACTAGTCCAGCATTAGTAGGAGCGTTAATTTTACATCTTATTACTGGTCCAGCACTAATAGGAGCGTTAGTTCATTCGTGTACATGTGCTAGCCCACTATATATAAATGACTATATATCAAAATGCTACTCCACATGGTAGGGCCTTAAATGTGCTAATTTGTTCATCATATTACTGATAACCTAATCATGTATCAGCTATCCATCACACGGTAAGGAGAATATGGAATGCCACATTTAGTTGCAAGTAATCTAGGGTAACAACACCTCATGAATTGAGACAATACCATCATACCAACTTGAGGCATGAGACGCTGATCCAAATTGCAAGATTGAAGATTAACGACAATATCACCGCACGCGTCGCCCAAATTAGAGGTCTAAGTCACGCTGATTTTGGTTCAATAGCCCATGCTGCCAAGTAAGAGGCCTAACTCACGCTGGACAACCCAAACCAAAAAAATCATGCTGCAACAGAAACGAAGGCAACAACTCATACTCACGCTGCAAATGGCGGCTGACTTATGTTGCAAATGGTGGCTAACTCATGCTGCAAATGGCGGCTGACTCATGCTGCAAATGGCGGCTGACTCACACTACAAATGGCGGCTAACTCACGCTGCAAATGGTGGCTAACTCATGCTGAGCGTGTAACAGTCCATCCAAAATCACAGATGTCAACACAATCACTCACCGTATTGTAAATAGTTCATAGGACCAAATGCCAAACCTCGGATACTGGATATGGGAAATCTATTAGCACAAGTAGTGATTTGGTGTTTGAATACAAGACTTTGTATTTTAACCTTTGAGTGTCAGTTTATAGGATAATCCATAAACACCGATAAAATTTTAGCACAAGTGTTGGCTATTTGTAGTGGATCAACAAGGTCAGTTTTGGCTAAAGGCACTATTCATGTTACTCACGCTGCCTAGGGCACATTACTCACGCCGCCCAGGGCAAGCAACTCATGCTAAGGCAATTCACACTGCCAAGGAAATTCACACACACACCAGAGCATCGCTCACAATGGCACTAGAACCCCTGGACCAGCCTCCAATAACTCATGTTAAAGCCCAATTACTCAAACTGGCCGATTCCCAAAAGGTAACCCCAAATGCGATTTAAAACACAAACACCCTGGAACACAGTGAAGGAATGCAGAAAATGCGATCGTTGCTAGATAATTAAAATTCAAATCGCCCTCATACACTAAAATACGATGGTTCCCATAACTCAAATACTACCACTCGTTGGTGTTATGCTTCAAAAAATTGAAAAGAAAAGAGGAAAGCAATAAACCTACGTAGGGTTCCAACCCACGAAGAAACCCTTGGTTATGGAAGGTGTTGAAGTAGCTCCTTGCTCTCTTCCACAAACACCAAGCTTGCCTACCTCTTCCCCTTCCCCTGTTCCAGCTTCCCCTTGTCCTTCATCCTACTCTGTTCCTCATGTTGTTTCTGCTCTGTACTCACGTTGTCCTGCCCTGTTACTCACGCTGCCGGTCCCTCTTGCTCACGCTGCAAGTCTTCAAGTTGCTCACGCTACTTAGAAGTCATGCTGAGCACACGTTTATAGTCGCTCACGCTGATGGAAAATCCTCCAACTCACACTGCCTTCTGTTCCCAAGCACTCACGCTACTTTTCGCCTTCATCAACTCACGCTACATTGGTTACTCATGCTCACATCTCACTTAGCCTCCCCTTTTTTTCCTTTACCCCAATTGTTTACACATGGTGCATTTTACCTTATTTATATCTTACTTATTTTATTCTATCCTTGTGCTTTAAGGTAGCCATTTCTTTTATTTCTTGCATACATTTATTCATTCTCCCAAAGCAACTCAGACGTTTTAAATCCAAGAAATTTATGTGCACAAAGCTCAAATTATGTTTTGGCCCGGTACGGCCTTAAACTGCCACACTATGGCCCAGTATGGCCTAAAACTGCCATTACATACCATAGTTTTGTTAGACTAATCATGTGGAACTTAAACCTTCCTCATCAAGAAAATGTTGTTTAAATTGGCAGGAATAAGCATATGGATAGCAAGAACCTCTTTTCAACATTGTCTATCAATGGACCACATGGGGCCATTCAACGAGAAGTCAACCTAGAATCCATTGATCTAGACTCATCATCAATTTATGACAATTTCTTGGCATCCACTCAAGGAACATCATATTTCTTTGAGGATATGACTAAAAATTTGGACTTAGAAGCCGACAACATCACTGAGGATCCCCTCATTGAAGTCCCCATCACCATGTCTAGCGGCAAGCTTAAAACATTAAAATTAAGTACTCTACTAAATCTAAAAATTGCCAATGACATTACACGAGTGCTAAAGAATAATATCAAAACTTTCGCTTGGTCGTATACTGATATGCCAGGATTAGACCCTCGCATCATCCAGCATAACATCATCCTCGATGAAAAACTTAGACCAGTAAAGCAAAAGGCATGAAAGGTTAGGCCTGAGGTAGCATTGGCAATTGGTAATGAAATCACAACACTCTATCAAGTCGATTTCATCTAGGCTATTGATTACGCTGATTGGGTATCCAACATTGTTGTAGTCCCTAAGAAGAACAGCAAGATTCGCATATGTATTGACTTCCGTGACCTCAACGTAGCCACTATAAAAGATGACTTCCCGCTACCCAGCATCAATCAACTCGTTGACTCAACCGCCGGGCACACATTATTGTCCTTTATGGATGGATTCTTGGGATATAACCAAATTAGGATCAACCCAAAACACCAACTCAAGACGACCTTCATGACACCTTGGGCATGTTCTATTATACAATGATGTCATTCGGTCTCAAAAACACAGGTGCCACATATCAACGAGCAATGACATATATATTTAGCGATTATATGCTCAATTCACTCAATGATTATGTAGATGACATCACAGTCAAGTCCAAAACAACTGAACAACAAGTGAAGCACCTAGACTTGGTACTCAAATGCTATCTCAAATACAACCTTAAGCTTAACCCAAAGAAATGCATATTTGGGGTTAAGACGGGAAAAATTCTTGGCTTCATACTCTCCGAAACAGGTATACGAGTAGACGCTGATAAGGTCAAAGTAATAACTAATATGCAACTGCCTAGGAACCTCACTGAATTACATGGTCTGCAAGGTAGACTGTAATTCATCAAACGCTTTATCGTGAGGCTAACTGATAAGTTGAAACCCATGCAACATTTACTACGAAAGAATGTCCATTTTCAATGGACTCAACCATGCCAAGAGGCCTTTGAAAACATAAAATTAGAGTTGGCTCAACTACCAACGGTTCATCCCCCGCAAAGCGATATACCTTTTTACATCTACCTTGCCACGTCTGACTCATCGATTGCGTCCATGCTTTGCCAAAAACGAGAAGATGGAGCTGAGATCCCCATTTACTATTTAAGCCATGCCTTAACTACATATGAACAACGATACAATGATGTGGAGAGATCGTGTCTTGCCCTAGTATTTTCCTTAAAGAAGTGGCGACACTATCTCTTTCGTAACCAAGTCTATATCATTTGCAAAGACAACATTCTTCGAGCTATCACCAACAACATCTATGAGTCAAGTAGGATAGATAGATGGAAGGCGATGATTGCAGAGTTTGACCTATGCTATGTTGGTCTATCCTCCACTAAGGGTCAAGCAATAGCCAATCAATTGACTACATCACCGATACAAGATTAAGCGATGATCAACCTTGAATTCCCTAATGAAGATATTAGCAGCATAGACGTAGTGTCTGATAATTACGATGCAATCCTGTACTTTGATGGAGCATCCACCTCCCGAGGGGGAAGCGCTGCAGCCATCATAACATATCCCTCAAAAGAAATTTTTCCTTTTGCCTATCGACTAAACTTCCCTAGCACCAACAATGTGGCGAAGTACGAAGGTCTTCTTAGATGTCTTATAGTGGCATTAACTTTAGGGATCACACGTCTTGTAGTTCACGATGATTCACAGTTAGTAATCAATCAAGTCACTGAGATCTACACATGCAAAGCTCCGCATTTGCAACCATACTGTGACCTGACGAAACACTTACTAAAAAAATTGATCAATGTAGACGTGCAACACATTCCTCGAAACGAAAATACTATTGTTGATGCACTTGCCACACTAGCCTTGAACATGACACCTGAGATGTTCCATGCATTGCCCAGTTCTATAACAAATTATGCCAAACCTATGATCAATGCACTCGATGAAATACCCATAGCGTCTGTCAACACTACACGAGTAATAGAGTGGTACAACAACATAAAAGAGTACCTTCTACGAGGCGAACCTCCATACCATTTGACGAGCACTCAAAAATACGTGGTGCGAAAAAACTCTAGACAATATGCATTAATAGGGGATACCTTGTGTCGCAAGTCCTATGAAGGCAACCAAACAATTTTGGAGCAGGTTCATGAAGGACTGTGCGGAGGGCATATAGCACCCAAAGCAATGGCAATGAAAATTAGAAATTTGGGCTATTACTAGCTGCACATGAAGTACGATTGCTTCTCCAGTGTCAAGAAATGTAACATTTGCCAAAGGCATGGTAACGTAATACACGTACCACCTAATGAGTTGCATACTACGCAAATCACATGGCCATTCCAAAAATGGGGATTAGACATCATTGGGTCGATAACACCACCATCTTCAACAGGACATAGCTTCATCATCACTATGACCGAATACTTCACCAAATGGTTAGAAGCTATTCCCCTTAGGAAAACCACGTCCAAACATGTTTGCAACTTCATATTAGAAAACATCGTAACCCGCTTTAGTATCCCAATGACCATAGTCACTGATAATGGGCCACAATATAGTAGCACAGATACTAAAAGCTTCTATGAATGCCTAGGTATTAAACACTCATTTTCATCATCCTATTACCCATAGATCAATGGTCAAGCGGAGTCTACAAATAACATGATCATCATGGTGCTCAAGAAAATGCTGAATCAAAGTAAGAGACGATGGCACGAGTAGTTTATCTATGCACTATGGGCATACCGAACAACGCATCGAACGTCCACAAGTAAGACACCATATAGCCTGGTATATGGATCTAAAGCTGTGTCACCTTTGGAATTATAGGTGTCCTCGCTGTGGATAACGCTCTCTAGCCTCCTTGATAAAAGCTAGAACAATGAACTACGCATCACTGACCTTGACTCGGTGGAGGAAGAAAGAGTACGAATACTTAACCAAATCGAATGGTACCAAAGACATCAACGACAAGGTCATCAACATAATCCACATAAGCGGCTGATCAAGGAAGGTGACCTAGTTCTCAAGGCGGTCTGCGAACACTCAGACAAATTCTCAACCAAATAGGATGGACCTTACTTAGTCACTAAAGCATATGATAATGGGGAATTCAAGCTCACTGACATGGACAAAAATGAATTGGCCAATCCTACGAACCACATGTACCTGAAACCATTCTATGTCTAATGATCTTAAGGTATGTCACGGTCCTGGCATCACGACCTAAAACTGATACCACATAATAGTCTTGGAGCTATGACTTAAAAACTAGCACCATAGAACGTCCTGGCATCATGATGATAAACCGACACCACAGAGCTCTGTCCGACATGACACTAAACTATCACACTCATTCACCAGAGTTCACTAAGACTATAAAATAGCTAGCCTCTTCATAGTCCGCAACGACTATAAACTAGCATGGCACCGTCTGCTATGATGCTAAACTGGCAACATCCAATGGGTTATGACGTAAAACTAATCCACGAGAGTCTGCAAAGACTATAAACTGGCAACTTCTTCACTGGCCTACTAATCTGTTGCTGAAATCAAAAGGCATGTCATCATCAACCTACTTAATGAATTCATCACATGGACTCCGACAACATTGCTGCTGCTCAATTTTGTTTGCCTGTGGTTGCACGTGGTGTTTCCATCCCAACAATTTCATCCATGTTTAAAGTGTTAAGCTTACTCATTCACTTGTGGTTTTCTTGTCTTCTTGGAGTTTTGTTTGCAGGATGACACCTAGAGGTGTTCGTACACGAATGCACTTCATCACAGCAACAAGGTGCCACATTGTTCCTGATGCATGTAACCAGGTTAATCAAACCATTCACAAGTACATTCCCAGTTCCTCAAACATCCCTTATTCCCTAACATGTTCTCCCTACCCATTTCCCAGATACATCCCTGTCACCCCTAAACTTGAACCACACTGTTGCATACTATAACTCTCCAGGCAGTTGCGCAACATGACATAGCCCATGATACAATTACAAGCATACAAGCACGAGTACAAAAAAAAAATGCTCTTGCCAAAAACAAAAAAATAAGAAAAGGAAAAAGTACTAAAAAAATAAAAATGAAAATCAAATAGCAAAATCCATCATAAGACCATTGGCACTTCCCATACAAGCCCCAGGCAGGAAGGTACTTGTCTTGGAAGAAAACACTCATGTCTCAAACAATCACGTTGCATCCCACCGTGTGGCTTTGGCTGTTGGACAATGGATTCCCTTTGACACTCAACAAGGATCTTGTTTCTCCAAAGAACGTACCACCTCACCGCGTGGCTCTGGTTGTGATAATGAGTTCTCTTAAACAAGATACAGGAGTCTCGTTCCTCCAAAGGACACACATCCCATGCCTTGGTCCCAAGTCTGCTAGATACTAGCTATTGAAAAGGACCAACATGATGTGATTCACACAAGAGCATTCCTCTTCCCACAGTTAAAAAAAATCATCCCTTCATCAATCCCCGATCTCGCAGTAACAAACCTTTCTCCCTATACACCTCAAAAACCTCATTTCCCAATCCTATGTACTTCTGAACATGGTGTGATGACATCTGGCCAAGTGCCAAAGAACAATGCTTAATACCTAGTTGCTCGTGGTGTTTTGTACTTCTTTGTCGACGCCTCTCGGGTAGAGTCCTCCAGGCATCAACAAAGCGAGGCCAATGAAACACCACAAAAATTTCAGCAACACTTCCAAACACTTCAGAGCCTCTAAAGCAACTTCAAACAACCCACCATGGAGCAAGCAAGGTCCCCCATGGGGCCCACAAATCACGACGGCAAGTCTCGGTGTCAAGAATCATTAGTTTCCAGGTCAAAAAGTGCAATTTTGTCTAACTGCATTTTTCAAATGCTGCACAGCGTAAGGCTCAATGTCACCAACTTTTGGAGCCCCAAAACTAAGTCAAAACAGGGCAAAATTGAGCACAAGGACCCCCCATGACCTCCACTAATGGTTACCCCAGGTTCCCAGCCCTCAGAATCCTAATTTCGAGCTCGAAAATACACTATTTTTACTACTCACGCCTAGCTCACACCAAGGTCAAGCCTAGGTCATGCTAGAATATGAGCCTAGCATGACCAAATGAAAATGGGTTTAAACAAGTAGTCTCAGGCACAATGTCAGCATCAACTCAGCTCCCAAGGGTAGGCAGCAGTTATACTTGAAGGACAAGCCTCAAAAATCAAGATTCGGTGCAAAAATGAACCATTCTGCCCAGCTCACGCCCAGGTCACGCTGAGGTCACGCTGATAGCGTGAGCTACCAAAAGTGGCCCAAAACATTTCAGACACACACCGAAAACACGCCAGGACAAGATCAACTCAAATTGACATCCTACAGCAGCCGATCCAAGAGACTATGAAGTTCCAAGCAAGCCAGAGTCAAATTTTAATTGCAAATTCATTGTAAATTTTCATTGTAAGCTTCACCATGTGTGAGCTTGTCAAGCCCTTACGCTGCTTCCATGGGTGTAAACTAGCTTGTGTTGTAAGATGCAGTGCACCTGGTCTAGAACATAGTTTTCCCATGTACACCTGTCATACGATCCGTTATTATCTCATCTCGCCTTCATCGATCCTGTTCATTCCTACTCCCAAGCCTAGATGAATGCATAAATACCCTGTGCAAAGACATAAACAGGGTTGGCAAAAATTTGGCAAAAGAAACCAGCAATCCTGAGCCTGGACGCACATGATTCCCAGCACCTGCAAACACTACACATCGGAGCTTAACATCTGACTTGCAATCCAGATTCGCAACTACATTTTGACCAATGCACGTTTTGTCAATTAATACAATACAGTTTCGTTTTTGCCTTCCATTGTGCTGTTCTTGTTCGTTGTCTGTATTATTCTATTTTATTGCAGGTTTCTACAATACATTCTCTGCACATTTACACGTTGTATTTCATGCTTACATTTCATTTTAATTACACTCTTCATTTTACATTTCATAACGATAACCCCAGCGTAGGCCATAGCGTATGCTCGGGGAAGTCCTTGGTTGATCTACATGCAAACCATCCAAGGCACTCTGCCTTCATCTTTCCAGCTTACCCTCACGCGAAGGCAGGGTCATCTATGTCTCTCCGGAGATCTTTCGGCATATGTTTTCATCCAGCCTTACGCCGATGATTTCAGACAGTACAGAGATTATGAAAAAGTGGAAATAACAAGTATGAAATTTCATGGCTCTTGGAGTAACAATGCTATCACATCTCCTCACAAAATGCACTGAAACACCTTGTACATTACAATAAATTGTAGAAAAAGGTCTATACATTAAAAAAATACTTAAAAAACTTCACAAGATTCATAAACCAATCCTAGGTACCGAACATTGTCACTCTAGCCAAGTGAACCAAAACTGTGTAACCAAAACCAAAATTGAGCAACTTAGATGCTAGAGGCTAGAAAAAACATCTAAAAAAAGTATAAAAACTCATTTTTAGCTGAAAGTGTAGAGAACATAACCTCAATAACCAAAAATAACCATCAACACTATAGTTCAAGTGTAGGAAAAATTAAAAATGAGATAGTTTTCAATTGAGCCTTTTACTAAGAAAACTTAGTTTGTTGTAAATCGATTGTAGTAAACACCCTAGGAAAAACTCATAAAAATTTCAAAAAATTACAAACTCCATAAGAAACCATTCTACACTATTTTTTTCATCTCTCATGAGCCAAAACACTGACAACATTTAGCCAAAAATTTGAAAACACTATTAGTTTTCCCTTAGAAAAATTGCAAAATTTCAATAAAGTAGGCCAGAACACTAAAAATTGAGTTGGGAAAAAACCAATAAAAATTATTAAAAACTCATAAAAATAAAATTTCACCTCTATTATCACAATAAGACCAAGAATAACACATCTAAGCACTCAAAATTGCAAAAATATTAGGCTATACATTCTAGGAAAAATGTCAAAGTTGAGTTAAAATTCACCGAAACTAGAACAAAAAAATGTTGAGCATAGATTTGGGAAAAAACCAAAATCTCCTTAAATCCATCACCAAAAATAAAAATATTTATGTTGATAAAATTGATGGGCTTAAACCTTCAATTTAGCACAAATAGAGTGAAAAATTTCAACCTAGTTAAGCCTAGAGGTGGAAAAATGATTCCACAAAACTATAAAAAATTAGAAAAAATGACAAGAACTTGGTATCTGGTAGATCTTGATGAAGACCCTTCTTCCATAGTATGATCTTAAAGGCTTGAAACAATGTGTATGGCATCCTCCACCTCATCTAAAACTAGATTTCAACTACTTGACTTAATCCTTTTCACCAGGGTTATTGAGAGCTTCAAACCTTCACCTTGATTGTAGCAGAAGAAAAGCCTAAAACTCCTTGCCCTATTGCACCAACGCTGTGAGTAGAGATGGATGAACACTAAGATTACTAGGGATATGTGATGATATTTTTAGCCACCAATGTGGATTCTAGGTTTCACACTTAGGATACTTGGCAGAAAATAGCTATGGTGCTAGAGTTGCTTGTAAGAAATCCTTCAATCCTGAAGTGCCTTGAACGTAGATAAGAAAATTTCTTTATAAAACCAAGAGAAACTTCTTCACATTGATCTTGAGAATTTTTAAAGAGATGTAAAACCTTGTATGGTAGGTTTTGGTTAAAAGTTTCTATTTTGACCTTCCTACTCATGCTTCCCAGGATAGTGCATAAACTAACTTGGAGAGCTAAAGAACCTTGGTAATATGTTGGCCACAAGAACTTCAACGTATTTAGTAAACATATAGAGAATGTGAGTAGGCATTAACCATATTTAATCTAAGTTATAAGTATCTAGAGGATGCCACCAAAGTCCAAGATTTTAGCAAGTCCCAATACACCAAAATTTAGCATAAGAAAGTGGATACATTAGAAGCCTAGTTAAAATATGTTGGGATTCCAGGTCAAATACACTAGCTAATGTATGAATCAACATGGAAAATCTTAAGAACACCTACTACTTATTAAGTAAGTTCATACATTATTAGAAATGATCCTAAACGCTATCAATCCTTTTGAAAAAACCTAGGCATTGAGATGGAAATCTCAAATCTTTTAAAACCTATCAAAACTTGTTAAAAAGTTTTCAAACTTGATATATACATTGGTAGTCACATCAATTATGTTGGTTAACATGAATATCAACATGAGAACATCAAGAAACCTACAATTTTGGTTTTACAGTTTCACAAACCACAAATCTTACTCTAGAATCCTAGGCATAGACCCAAAAGATTGCAAGGCCAGAGAATTGAATAAAAAAAAAGCCTCAAAGTTGGCCAAGATGGACTCCACACTTTGGATGTTGCTGAAAAATATGTTGGTCAATGTGTATACCAATGTGAGAATCCAAATAATATCCAAAACTTAGTTAGTATAAGCCTAGAAACTATAGATCTTTCCTCAGAACCTTGGCCACTTTACTTGGAGGCTGGAAGGATTAGGACTAAGTTGAAAAATCCCCCTAAAACTATCAAGTTTCATTCATACGTTGGGTGTTGATGCCAAATACGTTGGCCAACATGTATACCAATGTAAGAACACAAATAAACTTCAATCTTGGTTTCCATAGCCTCATAAATCATCGATTTTTAGTCAAAACCCTAGTTGTTGCCTTAGAAGTTCCAGAGTATCAATAGTTCAATCAAAAGCATTGTAAACTAGTCCAAAGGTATTTGTACATTGAGTGTTAATGCCTCACATGTTGGTCGACTTCTAAACAAAAATTTGGATAGTAGAAAGCCTTTTACATCAATGGATGTAATCTCAAACAATGTAAATCTCTCTCTCTCTCTTCCTAACATTGGCATGAGAATTTAGCAAAATCCAAGCTATGATTGAAACTTCATCAAACATTTCCACAAAAACTAAATACATTAGGCCAATGTATATGCCCATGTGAGGACATCAAAAAGTATTTAATTTTCTCCAAACAACTCCAAAATGGCAAATTTCTTCACCAAACCATAGGTGCTATAGTGGAAGACTTCAAACTTCTAAAATTTGATCAAAATTCCATTTCCAACCTTGCATACAACTCAAATAAGTTGGAAATCAAGCTAAATACATTGGTTAATGTGAATACCAATGTATGTAAGTCATTACCACTAAAAAAAAGCTCAAACACCATTACAATGTGTCCACATGCCAAAAGCCTAACCCAGAGTAATCACAAGTTGCCTTGGTGGGTCTTGCAAGCTAAAATCAAGCCCAAATTATCACCATGTTGAGAGAATGATTGATTCATGTTGGGAAAATAAGTATTATCCTTTTAAAATATTTTTGGCAAAAAAAATCACTTTTCATGTAGTTTACTCCTAGTTTTTACAAGCTTTCTCTATTTTTACAGCCTTTTTTTTTTAATTAATTTTTGCTAGCTTTTTTATTATTTAAAAATTTAAAACCTCATTTCTTTAACTTTTTCTTCATTATTTTGATAATTTACAACTTTCTTTCTTTAGCTTTTTACTTGGCTTGATAGTTTAAAACCTATTTTCCTTATCTTTTTACGAATTTTAATAATTTGCAACCAGTTTTCTTTAAGCTTTCACCTATTTTGGTAA
>MNCI01018072.1:0-16238 GCA_015680685.1 Gnetum montanum
TGAATCCTGTATCAATACAAATTCTATATTCAAAATTGCAACAATTTAATGCATGAAATAAACAATATAAATAGACATGGGAAAATAAGAAAACCTTTGGTAAGAAATTGGACTATTAGTATCATAGCTTAAAAGTTTCTAAGTGAATTATAATGATTCTTATCCATAAAAAAGAGAGAAGAATGTTCAACAAAGAATATAATGCACCATTCAAGCTACCTAATGCGTACCTCTCACACCTTTATATACTAATAAGCATCTTGTACCGTCTAAAATCGTCGGTCTCCAGCTAGAAGGAAACAGATCCCGTGGGATCATAGGACACACATAGAAGACCTTACCTTCACCTGAGGGCAAGTTGGAACGAACGAAGGTAGAGTACCTTGGGTGGTCCACACGCGGATCAGACAAGGATTTCCCCAAACGTACACCGAAGTGCTATACGATGGATTATATGTAAACAACGTAACGGGCGTAAATCAGAGTGTAAACAGCGTAAATGATGCGAACAGAGCATAGATGTAAACAGGCATAACCAAAATACATGCAAGAATTAATGCAGACTATAAAAAATTGTAGGAAGAAAATGTAACAATGGCATTACAGAATGAAAGTACAATGCACCGGTCTAATGCAGTTGTGACTGGAACACAAGGAGGATGAAGAGCCTCGGTGGATGCAGGAATGATTGTGGCTGGTTCACACTGTAAGCATAGCGTAGAGGCTATATGCTCAGCGTACAGGGTTGTCCAGCGTAAGAGGTTTTGTGCTCTAATTTGCAATGTCTTTGCTCTCTAGTGTGCTTTGGGAATTTTGCCAACCGTCCAAGATTTCGTGAAAAATTGGGCTTTTATACAGGGTTTTGATGGTAGACTCGAGTTGGGAGACATGTGGCACATTGACCGGGTGCAAGAGCGTAAAATTTACAAGTGTACAATATGTTACATTTGCTGGGCGTATACGCTGTCTGTAGCGAGCGTAGACTGTGGGCGTATATGTTGTAGGTGCTGGGCATATGCGAACTTGGGCGTAGATGTCGTGGACGCTGGCGTATATGCTAGGCGTATACGCTGATGGATGCTGAGCATATACGTCGGGTGTATATGCTGGTGTGCTAGGCATATACGCTGGGGCGTATACGCTAGTGCGCTGCTGCTTTGTACCAATTCTTGCTCTGTAGTGTTGTTTCCATGCTGTCTTCGAGGATCTTATTGCTGAGCATATGCATCTGTTGTACCTACTAGGCGTACATGTGAGGTGTGTACGCTGGGCGTATACGCTGTGAACTTGAGCATACACACTGGGCATATACGCTGAGATTTTGAGCGTATACACTGAGAATGTACACTTGGGCGTATACGTTGGGACTGCATACTTAGTGAAAATTAAGCATCGGATCTTCGAAATTGCCAAGTGTGACACCAGATGCAGCTGTGGTCGTCTGTCCTGCTTGGTGTTGGACAAGCACTAAGCTCAAAATTTTTTGTGGTATTTCATTGGCCCCTCTTTGTTGACGTTTGGAGGAATCGACCTAAGAAGCGTTGACAAAGAAGTGCAAAACACCATAAGCAATTCGATAGAGGCTGCATCCATTGCCACTTGACTAGATGTCATCGCACTGTATTCAGTAGTACATGGGATTGGGATAATGGAATTTTGTATCTGGTAAGAGAATGGGGATTGTGGGGGACTAGTAACTACTCAAGGGATTATGCTTGATGAAAAGGGGATGCTCTGGTGTGTGTCATGCTGATCCTTGTCAATAGCCATTATTTAGCAGACTTGGAATCAAGACATGTAATGTGCATCCTTTGGTGGAAGAAGACTCTTAGGTAATGTTCAAGAGAACTCGCTGGCAAGGCCAAAGCCACTGGAGGATGTGTTACACTCTTTGGAGGAATAGGGCCCTTATTTAGTTTTTAGGGGAAACTTGTTGGCAGAGAGCCAAAGCTATGCAACCGGATGTTTTTCGATTATTTTTGACATGAGTACTTAGTTTCAAGACAACTTCCTTCCTTCCTAGGGCTTGTATGGGAAGTGCCAAGGGTCTTGCATTTTTTTTTCGGGAAGAAAATTTTGCTTTGATTTTGTCCTCATGCGCAAGTGTTATGTCATGTGTTGCGACTGCTTCAAAGTGTTACAGTATGCAACAACGTGCTCAAAGTTTTGGATGTACTAGGCGTATCCAAGGTGTGACTGATAGAGTGTGTCAGGAGATGGGGATGTACTAGAAAATGGTTTGATTTAGTCTGGCCATGTGTGCTGTGAACATTGTCCCATCTTGCTGCTTATGATGAAATGCATTCTTGTGCGAAAACCTTAGGGTGTCATCCTGCAAACATAACTCCAAGGAAATAAAAAAACCATGGGTGAATAAGCGAGCTTAGACTTACATAGTTACAAAGACATTGGAGGTGATTTCAGGCACTGTATATGAGCGGCAGCAACATTGGTGGGATTGTCTGATGGCGAGTGTTGCAATGATTCTGATGAAGTTTGAATGTGGCGGCGGATTGAGGAACTATAGATGAACTTGCTAGTTTATAGTCTTAGCAGACTATCATGGGTTAGTTTTATGTCATGACCCATTGGACATTGCCAGTTTAGCGTCGTGGAAGATGTTACATTGCCAGTTTTTAGTCTTAGCGGACCAGAAAGAGGCAAAATAGTTTATAGTCTTAGCGGACTCTGGCAAGTGCGACCGTGGCAGTTTACTGTCATGTTGGATGGGTGCTAGTTTATCATCGTTGCGAACACTATGTGGTATTAGTTTATCATCATGATTCCAGGACGAGCTATGGTACTAGTTTTAAGTCATGATCCATGACTATTCTGTGGTATCGGTTTTGAGTTATGATCCAGGACTGTTCTGTGGTATCAATTTTGAGTCATAATCCAGGACTATTCTGTGGTATCAGTTTTGAGTCATAATCTAGGACTGTTATGTGGTATCAGTTTAAAGTCGTGACCCCAGGCCTCGCATGTACCTGAGCTTGTACTCAAATGTAGAACAGCTTTAGGAACAAGTGATTGGTTGGATTGGCAAGCTCATTTCCTTCCATATCAGTTAGCTTGAATGCTCCGTTGTCAAATGCTTTAGTGACAAAGTAAGGCCCTTCCCAGTTGGCTGAGAATTTGTCCAGGTGTTCCCAAACAGATTTAAGCACAAGGTTACCTTCTTTGATAGGGCGCTTGTTGATGTCATGTCGATGTCGTTGCCTTTGTTGTTTTTGGTACCATTCGATCTGATCGAGTGCACGTATGTGTTCTTCCTCCACCGAATCCAGGCCAATAACATGCAGATCATTGTTCTGCCCGTCGTTGAGGAGTCCGGAAAGTGTGATCCTTAAAGATGGTACCTATAATTCCAAAGGTAAAACAACTTCTGAACCGTAAACAAGACTATATGGTGTTTTACCTGTTGAGGTTCGATGCGTAGAACGGTATGCCCACAGTGCGTATATCAATTGTTCATGCCATCTTCACTTGCTTTGGATGAGCATCTTTTTGAGTATTTTAATAATCGTTTTGTTCATCACCTCTGCTTGCCCATTGCTCCGAGGATAGTAGGGGGATGAAAATGAGTGTTTGATCCCTAGACTTTCACAAAAGGTTTTGGTCTCGGCACTACTAAATTGTGGTCCATTGTCAGTGATGATTATCATGGGAACGCCAAAGCGGGTTACAATGTTTTCGAGAATGAAATTGCATACATGTTTAGAGGTATTTTTTCGAGAATGAAATTGCATACGTGAAGTATTCTGTTGCAGTTATAATGAAACTATGGCCTGCAGAAGATGAGGGGGTTATTGGGCCAATGAGGTCCAACCCCCACTTTTGAAAGGGCCACGTGATTTGCGTTGTATGCAACTCATTTGGTGGGACATGTATTAGATTGCTATGTTTTTGAGAAGCACCACATGTTTTGATCTTGGAGAGACAGTCGTATTCCATGTGTGGCCAATAGTAGCCTAAGTGTCTGATCTTTGTTGCCATGGCTTTTGGTGCTATATGTCCTTCGCATAGTCTGTCGTGTACTTGTTCGACAATGGTTTGGGCATCGGTACTATTGACGCATGTTAGCAGTATGCCTTCGTAAGATCTACGACATAATATGTCCCCTACCAGGGTATACTGCTTAGAAGGTTTTCGTACTGCATCCTTTTGTGCATTTGTTAGATGTTGTGGTGTTTCGCTGCGTAGAAGTTATTCTTTTATGTCATCATACCATTCTATTGCGCGCATCGTACTAACAGATGCGATTGGTAGCGTGTCAAGAGTATCGGTTATTGGTTCGGCACAACTGGTTAGGGAGCTTGGCAACGTGTGGAATATGTCAGGCGATATGTTTAATGCTAAGGTGGCTAGTGCATCTGCAATGGTATTGTCATTTCTAGAGATGTGTTGCACATCGATGTTTTTGAATCATCTAATTAGGTGTTTTGCCAGGTCACAGTATGGTTGTAAATGTTGGGCTTTACAGGTATAAACATCTGTGATTTGGTTTAAGACCAGTTGTGAGTCTCCTCTGACCACAAGCCGTGTGATATTTGAAGCTAATGCTGCCGCGAGACCTCTAAGGAGACTTTCATACTCTACTATGTTGTTGGTACAATGAAAGTTGAAATGATAGGCAAAGGGTCAGATCTCCCCGGAGGGATAGGTGATGACAGCGGCTGCACTTCCCCATCGAGAGGTGTATGCTCCATCAAAGTTTATAATGATATCATAGTCATTGGGCACTATGTCTATTGTGCTTATATTTTCATCCGGGAATTTTGTCTCTATTGTCGCTTGATCGTGCATTGGTGATGTGGCCATTTGACTTGCTATGGCTTGACCCTTAACTTATGATTGCACTATGTAGTGTAGGTCAAATTCAGCTATCATGGCTTTCCAACGGGCTATTCGACTCATTTCGTAAATGTTTCCTGTTATAGCCCTTAGTACATTATCCTTGCAAATTATGTTAACTTGGTTACGGAAGAGGTAATGTCGCCATTTTCTTAAAGAAAAGACCAAAGCTAAACATGATCTCTCCACGTCGTTGTACTTTTTCTCATGGGAAACTAATGCATGGCTTAAATAATATACAGGGACTTCAGTTCTGTCATCTTGTTTCTGGAAAAGCATAGACACGATTGATGAATCCAAAGCAGCAAGATAGATGTAAAACGGCTTATCGTTTTGAGGTGGATAAACCGTGGGTAATCGGGCAAGTGCCATTTTAATGTTATCGAATGCTTCTCGACACTGCGGAGTCCATTCAAAATGGACGTTCTTGCATAACAGGTGGTTCATAGGTTTTATTTTGTCTGTTAGTTTTTCTATGAAGCGCCTGATAAATTGTAATCTACCTTGTAGACCTCGAAGTTTGGTAAGGTTGCTGGGTGGTCTCAAGNCTGTCATCGCTCTTTGATACATGGCCCTAGCGTTCTTGAGACCAAAGGACATCATTGTGTAACAAAAGGTTCCCCATGGTGTCATAAAGGTTGTCTGGAGTTGATGCTCCGGGTTGATGCGTATTTGATTGTATCTCGAGAAGTCATCCATAAAAGATAATAAGGCATGTCCAGTAGTTGAGTCAACAAGTTGATCTATGCTAGGCAGAGGAAAATCATCTTTTATGGTTGCAACATTTAAATCCCGGAAGTCAATGCATAAGCGAATGCTTCCGTTATTCTTCAAGACAATGACCATGTTGGATACCCACTCGGTGTAATCAATAGCCTAGATGAAACCAGCCTGATAAAGCTTGGTGATCTCATTACGAACTGCCAATGCCACTTTGGGTTTAACCTTTCGTGCTTTTTTTTTTACGGGGCTCAATTTCATGTCAAGGATAATGTTGTGCTAGACGATTCGAGGGTCTAACCCGGGCATGTCCGCGTAAGACCAGGCGAACGCTTTCATGTTTTCCCTAAGCACGTTCCCAATGTCTTTGGCTAGTTTTGGTTGTAATAATGTGCTTAATTTTCATATTTTCATTTCCCCATTAGGCATGGTGATGGTGGTTTCGTTCAATGGGTCTTCGGTGATATTTTCAGCTTCTATGTCGAGGGATTTTGGCATACCTTTTTAGTTGTCTATTGTTTGCTGTGTTGAGGCTATGACTGTGTCGTCTGTTGATGAACTTTGGATGAGGTTTATGTTGATGTCCCTTGCAATTTTGCCATATGGTCCATCAATAATTAATGGTTCGGTTAAGTGCTGGTAATCCATCAGGCTTGCTCCTACCAATGAACAGAGAGCTGAATGAGCTGATGGGTATCGCTCTATTTTCTTTGGTAATTTTAGATTATGTGTACATGTACGATGGTGGATTATCATCACACTAGGACGCATGGTAGTTTAAGGCCATACCGGGCCGTAACGGCAGTTTAAAGCCTTATCGGGCTGAATGTAAACAACGGGTGGTAGTTTAAGGCCTTGCCGGGCCGTAATGGGTTCGTATGTGGCAGTTTAAGGCCATACCAGGCCGTAATGGCAGTTTAAAGACATACTGGACCATACTGGCAATTTAAGCTAAAATGTTCGGCGTAAATGCCTGGAATGAGGTTCACAGGGGAACCAAGATGTAGTAATTTTTGTTTTTTTTATTATTTTTGAGTAAATTTTTGGCGAAAAATGAGTAAAAAGGCAAAAAGTAGCAAACTAGGAGGCGGCGATGTAAGCAACGGCGTCAGCGTCGGCGGAGTGCTATAAAAAGGGGAGCGGGGGAAGCTTCATTTTTTACTTTGCATTCTGAGCGTAAGCGACTGAGCGAGCATAAGCGTAAACTACGAAACCTAGCGTAAGCGTAAACCCAAACCCCAGCATAGACGCCGATCGAATAAACCGTAGCGTAAATGCCAACAATCAAACCCCAGCGTAAACACCAACAATCAAACCCCAGCGTAGATGCTGAGCATCGAAGGTTGAGTGTAGGCGTACAGAGTTTTAACCCTCAGCATAAGCTGTCAATCCTAGCATAGACGTCGAGATGGGCAAAGGCAAGGAAGTGGAAGGGCAAGGGAGGAAGGGACCTGACTTGACCTTCGCAGAGGAGAGCGAAGCCATGCTGCAGTACCTACCCCGACCAAGGATTCCATCCTGGCCTGGATCATTGCACAGGTAGGCTCTGATCCTACCTCTGTTAGTTATTATTTTTTCTTTTTTTTTGGTGTATGTTTCATGGCGTAGACAGTCTTGTAGAGACGTCGACGTATACTTCGATTGTAAAGTTTAGCGTAGAGACGTCGGCATATACGCCGAGTGTAAATTCGCAGCGTAGAGACGTCAGCATATACGCCGAGCGTAAAATCGCAGCGTAAGGTCGGGTTAGCATAGATTGTCATAGCATAATTTGTTTTCAGTGCACAGCGTAATCACTTTTTCTTGGACAAAGCATAGATGGTTGTATCAGCGTATATGCTAAAGGCTATACGGCGTAATAAGGTTTCTATGCATGAAGTTCTATTTTGTCAGTGTAAGCTTTCTGTTTTATTAGCGTAGATGATCTACGCTGTGACGGCATATACGCTGAGGGTTCCTTCAGCGTATACGCTGAGCATACACAGTTGTATTTTAAGTATGATACAGCGTAGACTTGTTTTTCATGTTCCCGGCGTAAACTGTTTGTTCAGTGTCTAGCGTAGACTATTTACGCTGATCACTTCCGTGGCGTATATGCTGAGGGTTTCTTCAGTGTATACGCTGAGCGTAAGAGGTTCGGGTGACAGCATAAACAGTTGGTTGTCAGCGTATACGCTGGGCGTAAACAAACTTTTGACAGCATATACGCTAGGTTTAGCAGCGTATACACCGAGCATAAATAGTTAGGAAATTTTTCTAAGTGTCAGTCTACAATGTGACCTTTTGTTTTCCGCATTGTTTTGATGCATAGCTAATTTATTGTGGCATCCTAATTACCTGCAGGGATAGTAAGCATTTTCTCCTTGTTGTTGAGCTTGTTGGGGTACTAACATGGTTTGGCCCCATTGAGGCTGATAAGCCTACCCCAGACCTAACTGTGGACCACAACGGGGTCTGGTTCAGAGAAGGTGCGTCTGAATTCTTGTCCTTCATACTGGATAATCTTGAAGTAGTTATCTGGTCACACCTGAATGAATTGGTGGTAGGGAGCATACTTGAGGCAATGCTGCCAGGAGCCGCAGAGGGTTTCATTGTCTTCATGGAAGACATCGACGAGGGGCAGCTTATGAATGAGGATGGTTCTTCCCGCGGGCCCAGGTCTACACACCCGTTAGCGCACGTGTGGGTCCAATTACCATGAGGGTAGGACTTCCTTGACAACACCTTATTCTTAGCCGCGCGTGTGCACATGCTGTTCCAGTACCCTCCTAGCATAGTGTACCGGGTGGGAAGGTAGGACGTTCAAGTCTATTGCTTCATTTCGCCGTTTGGCATGTGCCTCAGTTTTGCCATTCTTTCGTTTGTAGGCCTAAAGTTAATGTAGATGGAATATGTGTTAAGGATGATGGGCTTGCCTTAGCACATACTGCTCTAGAGGCGTTCATGGTGGGTCCCACCCTTCATAAAGCTATATTAGCTCTAATGAAGGGGGATATCATCTATTTTCACCAACGGTTCTCTAGAGCATTGGCAATGTGCCAAGCTCACGGATGGCTGGATAAAGATTGGTCGGACAATTGACCAGTTTTCCCTCGTGACTCTGGGTTAGGCAGCACATCCAAGTCCACCATTGGTAGTAAATGACAACACTTCATAAATGTGTTAATGTGCTTGTTTTAGCTGCCGAGAGTTATACTGATATGGCAATCTTAAATTGCATTTGCAGTTGATGCACCTCCTGGCTGGGATCCTAACACAACTTGGCGAACTGAGACAACCTTGTCAATGAAGTTCGGGGAGGTGACTAAGGCTCAAAAATGGTTACGCAACCATGCTTTTCCATCTATTGTTCACTGCTTAGACAATTTCGGCCTCATGGAGCTCTTCATGACCTCGAGTCCTGATGTATCTATAGAAGAAATGATCGGGATCATGGATTCTTTTAATGAGTCCGTCTCCTACTACAACACCCGGATTAAGGGTGTTAAGGTAGTTTTCCATCTGTTGCCAGAATTATTTTCAAACTTATTTTAGGTACCGGAAGATAACATAAGTGTAGTGTTAGACAGAGCTCATAAAGAGCTCCAAACAGTGCATGAGTTGGAGGACTGGTTGGGCCTGGCCAAGGGTACTAAGGGATTCCCGATGCAGGGGAAAGCAAAGGTTGAGGAGGTAAATGAACTGTATCCCCTGTTTAGGGCACGAGTATTTCCCAAAACCCTTTCCTAGGTATGGAGTCTTGGGGTTGAGGCCGTACATGTCATGCGAACTATCCTAGAAACTGGCATGTGCTATAACTGGGCTGAATTTTTGTTGTCGGGCATGCACAAGGAGATAGTGCGATTACGCTCAAATGTCGAGGTGCAATCCCACTTTACTTTTGCGTTCTTCGCCAGTTATCTTCATTGCTTCGTCGAATTTTGGATAGTCCACGTGGACAACAATTTTGTTCTATGGGATCGAGGTCAACTATCCCGCCCGTGGATCAACCACTTATACGACACAGCCAAGTCCCAGGATCTGCCTGAGGGCATCAATGAGTCCATGACTATTACGACCAGAGGATCGTAGGGTACCTCAATTCATACTCGGGATAGTCTGGGATTAGAGCCAGATGATGTGCCCCTCACTGGAAGGAGAGCTGAGTGGGTTATCAAAGAAACCATTGGCCAGGCCAAATCGAAGCTAAAGAGACACGAACACGCAACCGAAGAAGCTTCTAATGTGAGGGAGCCACGAGTGAAGCGCATAAAATTCAAGATGCTCAGTAAGTAGACTTCGCCAGCTTGTTGTTTTATTGTTTTCATTTGGTTCATAAGTTTTACTTCAATCACTTACATGCCACTGATACCTTTGGCTTGATTTGAGAAGTGATGAAGCAGGCTTTAGAAACGATCACCGAGGAGGAGGAGACCAACACAGAGCGGAATAATGAGGAGGAAAATGTGGAGAAGGACTAGGAAGGAGGAACAGAGGAGTTGAAGGAGAATATCATAGAAACTAAACCGTTGGATGATCAAGGTGGTATCGATCAAGTGTTCAGTAGCTTTCTCAAGGGAAATCTAGACTTAGGGGATCCCCCAGAAGGTGACAAGGAACACGGTATGTTTTCTTTTTATCTTACTTTATATTGCTTCGTTAGTTGTGATTTCTATGGTCTTTTATTTTCATATTTTCATTTCTTCCAGACGAGGGCAGCGAGACCAGGACAGTGTGGTTAGACATACCCATGAAGACGGTTTCCTCTGGGAGAACCGCGGAGGTTAGTTCATCCCACACCCGTGAGCCATTTACTTGGACAGAAATGCCAAGTAAAATGGATTTTGTGGCTGGAATCGCAGAAGAAGTTGCTGAACAAATTCAGGAGGTCGACCTCGAAATAAGTATAATGTTTTAAAATGGTTTATCATTTTTAGAGTGTCACACCCTATTTATTTTATCTTGACATTTGATCTTTTCGTATGCATAGGTGCCAAGTTGAGGTGTGATCCCTCTGAGAGCATCAGTATAGAGAGTTTACCTTTGCTATCCCCAGAGGTTGAGCAGGTGCCAAGGCCTATTTATGATGAGGTGGTAGAGGGCCTTGTACACAACGCCAAGTCACTATGGACTTGTAGGCGTTCTGTCGAGTATTTGTGGCTGCAGATCCAGGCAAAAGAAAAGGAAGTCTCCAAGTTGTCGGTTGAACGTGACGATCTTAAGGCTCGATACGAGTTCGCTGCTGCCAAACTAAGCAGTGATCACTCTTCGCGAACATCCGAGGTTATGTATACGAGATATTGGAATCTACTAAATCATCATGCATCACTGACTCGAAGAATGGCAGAGCATAAAGTCAAAATTGATCTCCTGAACCTCAAATGTCAAGATTGGAAAGCCTTTACTTCCAAGGTTCGCAAGTGGGGTCAGGACAAGAAGAATCACAAAAATCACTACAAGAAGTCATTAAAATAAATGTCTGTGGAAAAGCGGCAACTAGAAATGTTTGTGGAGGGTTTGGGTTTGCATTCTACCTTCGATACTTTTGCCCAAAACACAACTATCGAGATGGAATTGCCTACCAGGGTGATCACAACTACTTTCGGGGAAGTGTCTGTGGGTGAATTTCCTCTGAAACGTCCTACCTGGTCGACTGTTGACAAGGGAAAGGCCTTGACAGATGTTGACCTAGGCCTTGGTGAGACCAATTGGGCTAGTGTCTCGGAAGAGGAAATCCTTCGTCGCCTGGAATTTGGCTTGGGGGGATCTCCTATGGTAAGCGCTTTATCATTATGAATTTGATTTGTTGAATAATGTTTGAAATTTTGGCATTCTATTATTCTTACATTGATTGTCTCCTTTTGTGTTTTCAAGATGAAGGTGGTGACGATGCCCAAGAAGTTGGCCCCAGTGGAGTGGGGGCCCCTGATGTTGGTGGATCTAAAGGGGACGATCCTCCCATCCCTAATGCTTAGTTTTTAGTTTTTCCTTTAGAACTATGCTGACTCAAATTAATACGGGAATTGTAAATTGAAAATCTTGAGATAAATGGAAACAATTGACACTTATAATTGCATAGCATTGCATGTATAAAATTTTTTCGTTGATTTTGAGTTTGATTGCACACACGACACGACAATGTAAAATATTTTGGTTTTTTATTTTATTTCTGTTTTGTTCTAAGTGTAATATGCAGATGTAATCATAAGAGGGAAAATGAAGTACGAGTGTCCATGCGTAGTTTAAGGCCATTTCGGGCCCCATTGTAAACAAGTAACATTTCGGATAATGTGGATGGGTTTCTCGATTGACCGACCATTGCTAATCGTGGCTAGTTTTATGTCATTGCAAACATGATAGTTTAACGTCTTTCCAGACAGGGAGTGTAGTTTCATGTTCTTTTTGATTTATTGTAGTTTAACGTCATTTCGGACGAGTTGTAGTTTAACGTCGTTTCGGACGTGCTACAGTTTAATGTCGTTTCGGACTGGTTGAGATGGTATTACTTTAGGAATTTTTTGATTTTTTTCTTTTTAATGTTAGGCGATGTGTCAACGGGTATGATTCTGTATTGAGCGTCCCCTTCGTTGATTACGTTGAATGGTAATTTAGCCCAAGGGACGTCTGATGGAATGGCTTCTGCATCAGTGCTTTTAGATGTTTCAGTATTTGTGGCGAGTTCTATGTTAGTTTCTAATTGAGAAGGTGTATGTACAGTGTCAGGAACAGGTGTTTCTATTTTAGGTGGATCTTCTTCCATGTTGAAATGATTAGCACTTACCGATTTTTGTTCTTTTATGTCATTTTGTCCAGGCTCTTCGAGCTTAACTTCTAAGCCTTGGTCTGTGTCTATGTGTGATAAAATAATGGGAGTAGCAGCCTCCCCATAAATGACAATTTCACCACCTTCGTAAGGTAGGTGAATCTCTTGGTGTATGAGGGATGAGACCGGTTTTAGTTGGGCCAACTAGGGTCTTCCTAATATTAGGTTGAATCCTGGCATTTGATCAACCACCACGAATTCGGCAGATGTGGGAAACTGGTCCCCCACTATGAATTCTAAGGTTACTATGCCTTTGACCATCACGCGTGACCCACTGAACGATTTTAAACATGTAGTTGCAGTTAGCTTGATTGACTCCGTTAGCCCTAGTTGTTCAATGATGGGGTATGGTACCACGTTTGTAGCAGCTCCATCGTCTACGTGGACCCTGTGTATCTTGAACTAATTTATGCATATCGTTATGAACATGGGGGCTATTTTCACTTCCCCTGTTTCCTTATCCACTTTAATGTTATCATTGTGGAAGCTTAGTGGTTTGGACGTTGACCCTTGGGGTGAGGACATTACCGCATGAATGGATGGTTCATTTGGGGGCAAGTTCTTACTTACTGGGATGGATGTTAGCATGCGTACCAAAGCTTCACGATGTGTTTGAGATGTAAGAACCAAGTCATACAAGCTTAGTGACGTGTTCTTTTGCTTCAGTGCTTGGGTGACTTGTGTTAAAGCTGTTGCAAAGTCTCTACTGTTGGGCGCGTTTGCATCAGTGGTGACTGGGTCCATTGGGCCCAACAGTTTTATTTCATTTTTCGTTGGTTTATCGTTTTTTCTCGAAGCTATTGTCTTAGATGTATCATGTTTGTTAGATGGTTCACCTTCATGTCCTACATTTGGTTGACTGTTAGGTGGCGTTATGGATATGGCGTTAAGTGGAGTGGGTTTAGGTGGCCCTACGGCTAACCGTTGATGCTCCTTCTCCAAGCGTTCATGCATAAGCCTATCCACTAGGCATTCTCGTGTGTGGCGTGGAGGTGGAGCCAGTCTCGAAGCTTCGGTTTGCTTTGGAATTCTTACCACATATGGAGCCGGGTGGGGTTGTGGTTGGGCAGTCGGATGTGGTTGAGCAGGAGGTTGGCAAGGCACCCTAACGACGTAGGGGCTAGGTTTGCCTTCCGTTTTTGAGGTGGAGGTTTGATAATCATTGGGACTTGCTGATGTCCTAACAACATATGGGGTTTGTTTGGGCAAAGGCTGGACCTCCACTGTTGCAACTGCGGGTGGCACTCGGACTACGAAAGGGGCAGGCCGAGTAGGAGGGGTTGATAGATTCGGGGTGGTAATAGGGGAGGAACACGCACTACATATGGTTTTTGCGGTGCAAATGATGGTTGAGGCATGGATGTGGATGGAGTGGGAGGAACATGGACTACAAATGGCTTGTTAGGTGTTTGTTGTTTGTATTCAGGGGAGATGGTGTTAATGTTGGGTGTCTCAGGTTCATCATCAAAGCAGATTGTGTTGATGACGTACGACGCCTCTTTGGTGTTCAGAGGGTTTTTATATACCCCCATAGCCTGATTTTGCGGTTGGATCAGGTTGGCCTCATCAAAAGTGATTTGGCCTTCATCGATCATTCGCTATATATCCTGCTTCAAGGTGAAACAGTAATCCGTGCCATGCCCGTTGCATTGGTGATAATCGCAGAAGCGATCCATTCTAAAACCTTTGGGTACTAGAGGCTCATCTGGCATCGCTAGGCTTGGGTTTTGGATGAGTTGACAGAATCGATCATGTCTCTGGATGGTCGCAGGGGATAACTATTTGTGTTTCATTAACCTAGCCTTCAGGAGTTGATCGAAGAGCTGGGATGGCTTCATAGGCAATGACATATATTGAGAGGGTTCTTTCCTCTCAAAATTTCTCGTACGGTTTTGTGTTGGGTTCTGCGATGATGATGATTCTGACGCAATTGTGGGAATAGGTTTAGTATAGTTAATGGGGGCTATGGGCGGTTTATTTTGTTGTGCCATGCGTGCTTGTTGCGTTTCTTCTATTGCGGCTATAGTTGCTTTAGCCTTCTCTTTATCCTTTTTACTGTGTTGATTTTTGAAGGCTAGATACGCTGGATTATGGCTATTTTGAGCCGTCTCTTCTATGTTTTTGATCTGTACAAAGGCTTGGTTAAGATTACGCATATTAAGATAGTATAATTTGGATTTGAAGAAGTCATTAACGGCCCCCTTTAGAATTGTAAGCAGATATGTCTGGGGAATCGGCTCGTGTAGCTCATTAAGAGCGGCACTCCACAGCTGAATGAATTTTTGTACAGGTTCAAGCGATGCTTGTTTAACCTATATGAGGCTGTCCAATGTCGCCTCAGGTTTCAAGTTATATTTGAATCTGGTCACCAACTGATGTAATAACTCTTCCAAGGAAAATATGGAATTCCGCGGTAGGGCCCAGTACCAATCAAGTGCTCTCCCTACGAGGGAGATGGGGAACATGCGCAAAATGGCATGGGGCCATGCCTGGAGTAACGCGCATTCTAATCTAAATGTTATTAAGTGGGCGTTGGGGTTCGTCTCCCCGTTATATTCAGTTAGTGTTGGCAGTGATATTCCTTTGGGCAAAGTTAGCAGCCAGATGGAAGGGCTGATGGGGTCATCGTGGTAGAAATGCACTACCTTCAACTCTCCATTGGCAGCTATTTTGAGGTGGTTGACCTCGTCAGTTAGTTCTTACATTAATTTTTTAGCATCTACCCAGTCTTGGGCACTGGGTAACACAGTTGCTTGGGGTTGTGATACATTATACAGGTTGGACTGTTGGATGGTAGGTTGGAAGGCTGAGAGCTGTGCAATTGGCGGTTGTACTTGGGGAATGTTCAGGGGGTGTGGCAGGAGGGACGACACATTGTAGGGGTGAGGTTGTTGCTGCTGTGGTTGTGGCTGTACTTAGGGAACATTGGCTGGTGGAATCATATGGGGTGGCATGTGGTGGTGAGAGGGTTGATGTGATGGTACACCCATTGCCACCCATTGCCCAGCCACATTTTGTGAAGGAACCCCCTGTTGGGTTACAGTGGTGGAAGGGGCCTCGTGCGTTCTGATGTGGGGAATGTAGTGGGCGGACATGGATGCTGGTATCACATGTGGCATCCCTATCACTCGAGGTGAGAAGGTTGCCCCTATGTTATTGTGTGGGGGTGGTGCTTATGAGGATGGGCCGGCAGCTGCAGTGGGAATAATAGCGAGAGGAAATGTACTGAATTGCGGGTCGATCGCAGGAGGAATGTAAACTAGCGCTGATGTTTCTGGTGGAGGTGCTTGCGCTTGGGTGAACCTGAGGTGTTGGAGGGGCATGACTTCCCTTATGCCCAGGTGGAACATGGGGTTGATGTGGGTTTGTGGGCTAAGGGTGTGATAGGAGTCTTCATGTTCGAATTGGACAGCGAACTCATCCTCTTCTTCCGATTGGAGATCTACTACAGGCTAATCTAACGACTGGCTCCTTTGCAGGAGAGTTGTGTGACAAGCTCTGAGTATTATTCTAGAATAGGGATTATATCGTATGGGGAAGGGATGTATTCTCGTCCCCCCTGTAGAAGAGTTCATACTACCTCTTCACCTCTATTTCAGCTTGATCTACTACTAGACCAGCTTGAATCTTCATACATATGAAGTTGTACTGGTCCTGGGTTATAATGTTAGAGGTTGGGTTCCTTCCTTGCAACCTTAGGGATTGGCGGGGCCCCACTGTAGGCTGTACTGTCAGCTATGGAATGATGGGCTGTTAGACAGCCATGGCGCCTACAATGTCGGTGACTTAAGCGGTTGCAGCAGTGGTGTTTGCAGAATTCATGATGACCTATTGAGGGTATGACACGGTATAGAGGTGTGAA
>MNCI01018074.1:766-13576 GCA_015680685.1 Gnetum montanum
ATAAAAATCATATGCCTCAAGCTTACTCAACCATACAATCATGACATACAATTAAGTTTGGGAAGACAACGATCAATCAACCTATCCTTGTTCCACAAGGGCGCATAAGACTTAGTCCTTAGAATTCGACCGGATCGTGCATGAAATGCTAGTATTCGTATGGTTGAGCGTAGGGATACCTTGCCACTCATCAAGAAGGGATTGCAAAGATAGGGATGTAAGGTACTTGGCTATGTCCACAATAGGTTCTTGTAGAAAATGTGATTAAAATGATCAACATACTTATTTGTCCAAGTTCAAACCAAGTCCATACCACGAATAGTAACCTTGTTGATGTGTTCCCTCCTACCTACCACCATGAGTCCACAACCACCTCAAAAAACAATCATCACTCCAAAAACAGAAGAAAAGAGAAGAAGGAAGGAAGGGCCTTAGTGAGAGGGGTGCCTTTAGGCAGGGGTAACATACCTTTCTAGCTCCATAACCAATGGTTGTAGTCCATAATTGTGTCTAAGGGGTGTGCTTTGAATTCCTATTATTGTTTTTTTCTCTCTCATTTTTTTTGTTTTTTGTTTTTTTTTTGGTTATTTTTTTTCCTTTTCTTTTAATATATGGGAATCACACCATGCAAAGACAAAGCTTCCTTTTTATTGGTTGATAGAGGAGTGATGATACATTCCAAGAGAAGTCATAAACCACATGAAGGAAGACAAAAAGAAAACCCAACAAGTCCCCTTGAGGTCACACCCTTTGCCATTCCTACTTGGTCATTCCCTCTTTCTTCAAGGTACAATAATCATTGATTAATTTTAGTTTCATGAAAGAAGAACCAAATTGTTTCCAAGAAAAAGACCTTTTATTTAGAGAACTGGAGGGATAGATGAGGTGGTCTGACTACTTTACACAATTACTTACCCAATCATCTTGATAGCATAGAACAAAAACCCAACACATAGTGTTGACTTCTGCATCATGACTTGGTAATATTATTAATGGAAATATAAAAGACATTCATAAAACATAAAGGAAATGACTCAAGAAAAGAGAACAATATTAAGAAAATAAAAATATTAAGAAATGGAAAACATATCAAGAATCAAAAAATTTTGGAAAAAATACGAAAATGATAAGAATTTGTAAAAAGAAAAACGTGAAAAACACTTACTAATTCTTGAACCAGGATAGAGCATCTTCCCCATGACTGATCTTATGGCTACACATTCGAGAGATGGACTACATAATTCCCTAGTTACCATTGGTTTCCCATCTATCACCATTACTGATTTAATTAATCATGTGGTAGCACATCTAACAGTCATGATAGTCTCGTTTGGATCATTCAAAGATGTATCTTCATTTGGACTTGAAGGTATTTCCATTTTGGGGGATCTAGATTTGTTTGCTTCTTCTTTTTGCTTTTCTATTTTAATTCTTGGGTCTCCATGTTTAATATCCTTTTTTGGTGCATAATCAAAGTGTAATATATCTATGTCTAAGTCCTTTGTTTGGTCCATTTTCTTAAGTCTAGAATTAATAAGTAGATCAGTTGTCTCCATACATCTTTAAAACAATTTTATATTCTCATTTTCAAGCCACTAGGTGTCTTTTGGTTTAGTGGCTACTATGTAGATTGCTTTTTGCTGACACACTTGCTTTTGAACTTTATGGTGGATTGATATAGGGGTTGTGGTAATATTTCAAACTTCCGGCCCACAACCACACCCTTTATCATGATTAGTTATGCATGGATTCTTCTTTTGTCTCTCCACAGTGCTAGATTCATCATTTTTGTTAGGTGTTGGAGCAACGATGGAGGTTGGCCTTTTCATAGGATTAGAAGACATTGGTTGTGAAAGGAAGGGTGTTGCATTTGATTGGCTCTGTGTTGGTTTGGATGAGTTAGTAGGTCCATGAGTGTTGTGCTTATGTGTGGGAACCATCCTAAAGAAAGCACATTTTTGAGATTATGGTGGAGATCTATTGGCACTATCTATTCTGTGTATGTTTGTAGCACAAGTGGCATTCTCTCGTTGATGTTGTGGTGTTGAACCTTTCGATGTTACTGGTGGTGACATATGGTGGAGGGAAGTGTAAGGATATTGAGGATATGATGAAGGATGAGAGGTGTGAGATCGTGATCCTTCAAAAGATGTTGCAGGTCGATGATATTTGGGAGAATGGTAGTAGCGATTTGAAGTAGAGGAAGTAGAACTAGTCGAGGAAACAGACTGTTGAACATAATATCCATACGGTTTTGGCTGGTAGTAAGGGTAGGGCTGGCTCGATGATGGCTTCCCTCACAACTGTGGGTTTTGCCACTGCAGTTGATGATGGTGTTGAGGCTAGTAATAAGTCCCACTAGGATAGTACAATTGGTTGTAGGACTATCTATGGTTACTTTGTGAGAAAGGTAATTTTCTAGGCATTTGCTTTTGTGCAAAACTAGGATTTAATGCACAAGTCCAATAATCATGTAGATGTAACATGATTAGGCAATAGGCCTTTGGATGGTCATATAGGCAGATGTCACATTCATCATCTTCTTCTGTGATTAAGTCTATAGCTTCTTCTACAGCTATTTTCCCTATTTGCCAATAAGTGTTCTTAGCTATTTCTTGGTTCTTCTTCCTTTGTTTGTTGTGATTGCCTGGTTCATTTTGTGTTACCTTCTCCTCTATAGTTTTTATGAAAGTTGTAGATTTTTCATTTATCCACTTTGACATCCTATTTAGCCTTGCTTGGAGTTCATCAAGAGATTGTTGTAGTGGTAAGGTTTGTCGTGAAATCACATCATCAAGATTTACCTCTTTTTCCTCATCATAGATATGGACCCTCTTCTTTTGCGGAGTTGGGTCCCAATGATATTTCTCAACATTCTCTCATTAACATAGCTCTTCTTTTTCTTTTGCCACCTACTTGATTAGCCTTTGTATCTAATGAGCTTTTAGTTTGTATAATCGACCTTGGGCATACATCCCAAGGATCTCCCTCATTTCATTATGAAGCCCATCTATGATGTGGAAAAGTTGCTCTTTTTGAGAGAAATCATGGCCAAGACATCTATGTAGTAGTGAATAGTATCTATCTAAGGCCACATCCAAGGGTTCATGATTTTCTTGCTTCCACCCTTGGATTTGTTTTCTTTGGTTGGATACTCTTGCATAGGTTTGGTATTTTTCATTGAAAAGTTCTACCATTGTGAACCATTGGTGGATGGAACTTGGTTCTAACAATCTATACCAACTTTTAGCTTCATCTATTAGTGTCCTATGGAAGAGCTTAAGCTTTTGCCACTTATTTGATATTTTGTAAGGCATAGGCATCATGGAAGGCTTGTAAGTGATGTTGTGGATTAGAATCATAGCCTCACATAAATTTAGGGATATTATTCATATCAAGCCTTTTTATGTGACTTTCCCTGTGATGCTTGTGGGGTATCTTAACTGCCTCTATGATCTGCATTAGGCTCTTAGTGGCCAACAAGGATTCATCATCATTAAACATGGGGTGGTGAAAATTGCTATTTCTATTTGCCTGATTGTGATGGTTTCAGCTATGTTCATGTTGAGGTCTTTTATTTTTCTTGTGGTTTTGATTTCTACCCATATTTTGACCCCATAGTGGAGCTTTGTCTCTATACCTACATTCATCTTTGTCAGAACTAGACATTGAAGAAGAAGAGAAAGATAAGGAATTGGGAGGATTGCCATGGCTTTGATGGTATTTCCCATAGTCCCTTGATTTATCTTTTTCAGGTTTTGAGGAGGTCTTAGGCCTTAAGGCCTTCCCTGGGTCTAGGACTTACTTCATCTCCTCTAGGATTATCTCCCTTAGGTGAATGTAGTCTTTAAGTGTCATCAGGGTGATCATGAACATATGAAACCCTTGCATGAGGTTGGTCACTCCGATTTTCTTCAACATGTATCTTGTTAATTCTCCAATGAATGTTCTCTCCATACGATGTATTATCACTTCCTTGTGAAAGAGACATTGTTCTTGGTGTATGATGTGTGTGACTTAGTATTTTTCCAAAGATAGTTCATTAATGCATTTACAGCGATCGTGTATGATATAACTAATCTAGATAACTAGCACCATCCTCGGCAGTGGCACCAATGATCAGTGGCGAGGTACCCCCTACACCCAACCATACAAATCACAAGCATTCACACACGATCTGATTGAATTCCGTGGATGAGACTAGTTGTGGCATCTAGATCGTTATGCCTTGATCGCAGTTCGTTGTCTTCCCACTTAGACTAGTGCTAGCTTTGTCACGTATGGTTTAGTCTAGAGTGACACATATGATAATTGATGTTGTTTTGGCCTTATGCTTCTCCTAATGATGATAAAGAAATCAATTACTTAATCTAATTAATAGCATAAATATAAAGTCTAAACTAGCCTACAAGGATGAGTGTTTGTTCCTAGCTTACTGTACATGTCCTCAACCCATGTATGCACTACTAGGATTACCAAGCACTATGCTACTAGGCGAACTAGGCAATAACACTACTGGGAGTACCAAGTGAATGTGTGTTTACGCTCAAAACTAGTCATGCTCATTCTACCAATTCATTAACATGCATGGAAACATAAATATTAACTAAGTACATGGAATATAAATTGCATTAAAAGTAAATTTAATGTAAGTCAAAATGTCGTTCATGGAATGTGTCCAGGCACATTGCCACTCGAATAAGACACTGTACAACTAACTTAGATCCACATTGTGGTTACTCATTGACTATTGTCTAAGATTACGGAATAAAATTGTAAGAGTTTGGCTACTCTATTGATAAAAGAATTGCATAAACATGGCTGTGAGCACATATTTATAGACAAAAATAGACATTATGTCGATGGGGCTGTGTTGACGCAATAAACTATGTCAACAGGGCCTAATTGATGCAACAAACCGTATCTCATCAAAAGTGTTGAAAGTGGTAGCATTGGTACAATCCTAAAGACACTAAAAAATATTACTAGATGGTATGTAGCACATGTTATTTTGTAGACATTGATTTAAGGCATAGGAAGACAAAATTAAAATGCAAGGCTAGTAATCAATATTTTCCCAAAAAATTAGATACTATAATTTGTGAGGTTGTATTATTGGAATTTGTCCTATTTTTAATAAAAAAGTTGTTTGTGAGGATAGCAAACAAAAATTTTTGAAAAAAATAAATAATGGTAGTTTTCAACATGCACAAATGAAATCTTCCTCAACAAGTTCTCAACCTTTTACTAATCCTTTTAATTCTAAAAGTGTCATTAAACTTTCAATATCTAAAGAGAATTCCTTTTTAGAAAAAAAGAAATTTTAGTATGGACTAGCAATAGAAATACTAATGTAGATTGATTTTTCTTGGTGCAATACAATAGGAAGAGGCATGCAAATAAAACTTTCAATTTAATAACCCCAAAGGTATCTCATTATCTTTCTACTTTTACTATTATTTCAAATATTTTTTCACTTATTAGTGACATGGATTATGAAACAATGTTGGTTTTATCATAGAATGTTTAAGGCCTTCTAATAGGTTTTAAGCAAAGCTTGCCAAGGAGTATCTTTCAAACTGACATTTATCTCTAAATTTTCTTTTCTTGCGAGAAATTAAGATTTCAACACATGATATTAGTTTTTTTGGTAACTATAGTTTAAAAAATTACATTATTTTTTTTACTACTTATGAAGTTAATAAATGAAATGTTGTTATTCTTATTAATAAAATTTTAACTCGAAAAGTTTTGAATACTG
Source organism: Gnetum montanum (assembly GCA_015680685.1). Lineage (NCBI taxonomy): Eukaryota > Viridiplantae > Streptophyta > Gnetopsida > Gnetales > Gnetaceae > Gnetum > Gnetum montanum. Next base: position 6,528 of record MNCI01018074.1, read on the forward strand.
GTTTTGACAACCTTGAAAGAGTTATTTGGAATACTTGTCATGGTGAAAAAGGAGACTTTTGACTCTATAATATTTATGCTTCTAATAATTCAAAAAATTAATTATAGGTTTTAAAATATTTTCTACCTTTGCTTAAAGTTCCTTAGATTATTGAAGGTGATTTCAATATGGTTGAAAGTAATTTAGATAAACTTGGTGGTCTTCCTCTTAATATGTCTTCTCAAAAAAAGAAGATTGTTGCAATTTTAAAGAAAAATATTTTCTTTTGAATGTTAGCTCTTTATTCCCATCTCATTCAAATGAGAAGCATTATACTTAGTGTAATTATCAACAAGGAAATGATTTTATTGTCAACTTAATAGGTTTTACATCTCTAATATTTTATTTTAAAAGCCTACAAGAAAAGTAGATGTGCATATAAATGCTACTTTGTTAAACCATTTTCCTATTAGCATTTTGCTCTCTAAAATTATTTCTCCCTTCTTTTGAAAGTATGAGCTTTTTCGTATGAATGTTAATATGTTTACAAGACCCATTGGAAAAAAATATTTTGAAGTATTTATAGAATGTAGAAAAAAAAGCCTACTAGTAATATTGGTTACATTGAATGATGGTAGTGAACTACTTGTAGAGTCAAAGCTTATGCTAGATGGTTTGAAAAGCAATTTTCTAAGCATAAGTGTCAAGTTGAAGACGAGTTTGCAAAATTTGTAAAGCAAACGCAAATCCTTTTAGATTAAAATCTCTTTGATTTTGAAACTTAAAAAGTATTAGTTAAAGCTTGTTATGCTAAATAATATTGGAAGCTTTTAAAGCTAAAAGTACTATTATTAAAAGTCACAAAGGTTAGCTAAAAATTGAAGATGAACCTTACAAGGAATTTTTTAAATTTCTAAATAGAAAGGGTCAAGTGCCTAAATTGAAATCACTTTATATAAATGATTTCATTATTAAAAATCCTGAGACAATTAACAATTTTTTAGTAAATCATATTTCTTCTAAAGGTTTTAGTAAGGAATCCTTCTAAACCTTTAGTATACATATTTCTAATTTTAGAATAGAAGCGCATCAAAGTATTCTTGCAGCTTAAATTACAACAAAAAAATCAAAGCAATGGTCTTTAGTTTAGCAAATGGTAAAGCTCCAAATTTTGATGGTTTTCAATTGAATTTTTTAAGAAGCATTAGGACATTGTTGGAGATGATCTCTTTCATGTTTTCTAAGATTCTATTAAAAAGTTTCTCTTGGTATATATAGTAATAATGGTGTGATTTATCATTTTCCTAAGAATTGAGATATTCAACATATTGGTAATTAGATGCCTATTACTCTTTTTAATAATAATTATAAAATTTTAGCTAAATGCATGTCTTGCCCAGTTTAGAGAATTATTAAAGATATCATTAAACATGATCAAATTAGTTTTATTAAAGGTAGAGATCTCTTAAATAATGTTCTTGTAGCTTGAAAAGAAATGTAGTAGGCTTCTCATACTAAGACATTAGTTTTATTAAGTTAGATTATGTCAAATTTTATGATAGGATTGAATCATTATTTTTTATTTCTATAAATTGGGATTTGGTGAATATTTTATTTGCTTTGTCCGTATCTTACTTACTAATGCTAACGTTCAAGTTGCTACTAATTTTGGATTAAGTTCCTCCTTTTCTTTTCAATAGTTAGTTCGGTAAAGTTGTTCTTTAGCTCCCTATGTTTTTATTAGTGTTGCATACTTTCTTCATATAATCTTCATTATGATCTACAAAGAAACATCATTAAGGGAATTTCAATTGATGATTAAGATATGCAGTTGCTTAACATGCACTTTGAAGATGATTCTTTTTTTATGATCAAAATTTCTTTGCAACATATTAATGCTCTTTTAGTGAAGATGAAGGATTATTGCATGTTATCTAGGTCTTGGATCAAATGGTGAAAATGTATTATTTATTGTAATGGAAATATTGATGAGTAGGTTACTCTCAGCCTTGGAAAATCTTGAAAAATGACTATGTCTTCAAAATTTTAGGAATATCTTTTTTTTTGAACCTACTCTTACTATTTCATGGAAATATGTGGTTGATAAATTTGAAAAGAAGCATATCAATGGAAAGAAAAAAAGCTAACCCTTGTTGGTAAAGTTTTAGTTATGACGTAAATGCTTCAGTCAACTCATATTTATTACTTTAGTTATTGGGTTCCTTATAAGACTTATTATGATAGAATTAATCGTATTGTTCAGCAGTTTCTTTAATATGCTAAGTAAAATAGAAAAGGTTTTTTCTAAAATTGCTTGGGATATTTGCACTAGTAGTAAGAAAGATGGAGGACTTTGCCTCATTAATTGTTATAACCAAAGTATTTCTCTTTTAAAAAAAGGATTGCAAGGTTCATTAATAGAGATGTTGTTTGGATGTTCCTTTCAAGAAAAAGACTTATGCAAAGAAACCTAAGAATGATAGCAGCTGGTCTTTGAATAAATTTTTTCACTATCTTCCTTTTCCCTAGGCCACTTCTATTCCAAGTTCTTCAATTCCTAAACAAATTTGGAAGACATGGTACAAACTTAATAATTATTGGAATTACAATCATATTATAGTTTCAGAAAATATGCTTAAGAAAATTACCCTATGTTGGCTTCCTTTTAATGAATGAGCTTGGGTTGATAATGTATTTAGATTGTGTACCAATTGGAGCAAATTTTGGTATCATTGTAGTTTCTTATCTGTGTATGCATGATAGATAGATTACTTGGAATGGAGCTTATAGCCTCTATGGTTTGAATAGAAAGAGAAAAATAATTTTCAAAATTTAATTTATAATCTTGAGAATTTATTTAAAGTTGAAAATAGTTTACATCAAGGCTTTTCCAAATATTTTTTGAAATTGTGGAAACTTTGTTTTTCCTTTTAATGGAAAAATTGCTTACGAGATTATCACAAAGAATGATTTTATTCATCATAAATTTAATAAAGCTTATAAAATCCAATTATTATTGCATGTTTGGATGAGAAAAATGAAAGATATTTGGAGAGCTCCTACATTTCTTAAAATTTGCATTTTTTATGGTTTCTTATTCATCATGGCCTTCCTATCAACACTCATCTTCAACACACGAGAAATGTTTCTTCTCAATGTCCTCTTTGTAGAAATGAAGACTCATTTTCTCATGTTTTTTTGAGTGCCATGTTGCTTGGCATGCTTGAAGATGGATTGCTAGAATCTTTATCAACTCTCAACCAAGCATCAATGAAGTCATTCTTGGTGATTAGCCTACTTTATCTAGTTCATTTCTTTGTATTTGGAAATGTCTTCAACTAGTTGGAAGCTTCTAGGTACAACTTTTTTCTAGCAACAACAACATAACTATGACCTTTCTTAGGGTTGAAATACTAAATTCTCAAAGATTTTGCTTTTTAGCCACAACTTCAAGTAAAAAAGATTCATGTAAAAGCTAAATAATTAATTAATTTTTTATAATATTAATTTCTTTTTATTTTGGAGGATTAAGGATGGGAAGCTATTTGTTCTTTATTCTAATTGATGTATTTTTTATCTTTAGATAGAGTTTTCTACTTCTCTTTACAAGAAGCCCTTTAGTAAGAAGTGAAAACTTGTGAGGATGCTTTTGAATAAGGACAATGTTTGATTCTTTTCCTACCTTGAAGAGGACATTTTTTAGGATTCGTTGTAAGGATGAAAGCCTAGAAAGGCATCCCCAAAACTATTAGGCCACTTCTTTAGACTCTCTCTTTGATGATCTAATGTACTTTGAATTTTTTAAAGATTATTATTCATTTTTTTAGAATTTGACATTTCCTCCTATTAAAGCAAGTTCTTAGGAGGATTGGGGGGTAAGTAAAAGGTAGAGGCTTGAAAGGATTTATTACTCATCTTATTAAGTAGTTGCATGTAATCTTAAATCCAAGTCTTACAACTTAAGCAAAAAACACTCCTACAATCATTCCAAATAATAATCCCTAAATTAATTATTTTATTTTCAAATCTACTAAGCATGTGTACTTAAATAATCTTAGTAGATTGCATGTAGCAACTACAGTAAGTTAGGTAGAAAATAAAGAAACTTGTAGACAAAGAAAAGAAAAGAGATTGCAAAGAAAAAATGACTAAATTGAACTAAAACAATGAAAACATCGAAGCATGAAGTGCTTTCAAGGAATTTCATCTCTCATTAGCATGCTTTGGAAGAATGCTAGATGTGTGCCAAAATAGGATGGTAGCAGATTATTTATAGGAAAGGAATGATGCTTTGTGAAGAAAATAGTGAGTTGGAACATGTTTGGAATTTTGAAAATAAAACTCAATCCTTAACCTTTGTAGTTTAAAAGTATGTCTCCAATAAACAATAGGTTTGAAAATCACATTCACTAGATGTGGATCTTGTTGCCAAAGCTATAAGAGTTTGATGAGACGCGATATCGCACGCATCGCGATATTGCGGCCGTCGTGATATCGCGTCGTCGCCTGCGATATCACGTATGTGATATTGCGGTCCGTCGCCAAATCTATAAATAAGAGGTGACACTTCCCTCATTTCTCATCCTAGGCTAGAAGTAGCGAAGCTCTGGCGGATTGATCACCCCAGAGATAGAATATTTTCCATGTGCCCGCAGTAGGAGTCCCCAAGTGAACGGATCTTTATTCGAGCAGCTTTGTACGTAAACGCAAATTGTGTACGGCAATAAAGACGAGCTTTGTAGATAAACCTTGCAGTACATGGATAGGTTTTATTACATGTCATTTATTACCTATTGTTAGCGCGGCATGAGTATGACTTGGTTACAAGCATTGACGAATGTGTACGGCTAACCAAGGAATCGGCTACTCATCGCGATTAGATTCTCTTACCCTTGTCTCCTAGAACGCGGGATGAGTACAACTTGATTACGAGCATCTATGGGTGTGTACGGCTAGGCAAGGAATTGGTTGCTCATCATGCTTAGGCTAGTTAGGTGCCTCAGTACGACCACTTCGAGCACGTGTGTTACGTGTGGTGATCCCAGTAACGATTAGCATTTGGTAGCCACAGTTGCATAGTTCAGGGTGTGTACGGTAAGTGGGAACAGATGCTGATGCTAGTTAATTTAGACTTAGGTCCTTAGTTAGAGTTAGTTAGTCTCTCAACCCTTCAGCCTTTAGCATAGGAGATAAAACCATAAAAAACCATAAAAATTATATACCTTGAACGAACTTAACCATACACCGTGACAACAACAAGTAAGTCTGGGAAGACAACGAATGATTAACCCCAAGTGTTCCATGGAGCGTTTAGGCATTTAGTCTACGGAGTTTGACCGGATCGCGAGTGCTACGCTCATTTCGTATGGTTGAGTGTAGGGGTACCTCGCCAGTCATCATTGGCTACGTTGCCGGGGACTAAGTGTTTGTGCGCCGAATAGAACATAAGGGATATCACTCACATCGTTGTGAGCCTTAACGAACCTTCGGGTTAATCAAGAAAAAAATTATATAACAGTGAAATAGCACACTAATCAATATGCCTTCTTCTCATAAGAGCAACTCATCACCTAAGGATCACACACGAGACAGTCGGCAAGATAAAAAACATAACCAAAATCAGCTAGGTCCTAAACAATATAGGATGACATATACTCATCCTGATGAGTATATTCCTAACTTTACTTTTGTTCTCCATTAGGACGAACAACTGTGGTGGAGAGATTTGCAAGGTAACATTGTGTTANCCGCACGTCCTTAGCGAAATAGGAGACGAGGAACCCTTTATCATGGGTTCTTTAGCAAAGGATGTTCCCCCTCCTAACGATGGTGAGGAGGATGAGTATCAGAACCTACGATCAACGATATATATCCTTGGTTCTAATGCCCGTGAACACCATTTGTTCACAGAGGGAACAACCACTCATGCTAAGGATAGGCACTTTGATCGTCACAATGATCGGGGCTATAGCAGCCGAAGAGAAGGCAAGAAACATCGTCATGGTGATGGTTCCCCTTCTTCTTCCCTTTATTCACATCACTCACCCTCTCCTTCCACATCTGGGCACAGCCACCATGAACATAAAGGTGAGGATAAAAGTAAAAAGGATGAAAGACCTCGATAGGAAAGTCAAGAGAAAGGACAAGGGCAAGGACGTAGGGAGAGTAGGGAACAACACAGACATCACAGGCGTCATGAAAGAGATGATCATGACGAGCCCCTACTCGCAACCCGAAGTATGCTTGACATTACAGAGGCAGTTAGGATTCCCACAAGGCATTTAAAGGATAGTAGGATGATGAGACCCGATATGCACAAGCCGTGATATCGCATCCCCTGCGATATCGCGTCATCCCCTGCGATATCGTGTACGCGATATTGCGGTCCGCTGCCAAATCTATAAATAAGAGGCGGTACTCCTCTCATTTCACATCCTAGGCTAGAAGTAGCAAAGCTCTGGTGGATTGATCACCCCAAAGATAGAATATTTTCCATGTGCCCACAGTAGGAGTCCCCCAAGCGAACGGTTCTTTATTCGAGCAGCTTTGTACCTGAACGCAATTTTTGTACAGTAATACGAACGAGCTTTGTGGATAAACCTTGCAGTACATGGATAGGTTTATTTAATGTTATTTATTGCTTTCCTAGTAACGTGGCATGAGTACGACTTGGTTATGAGCATTGACGAATGTGTACGGCTAGCCAAGGAATCGGCTACTCATCGCGATTAGATTCTCTCACCCTTATCTCCTAGAACGTGGGACGAGTACAACTTGATTACGAGCATCTATGGATGTGTACGGCTAGTCAAGGAATTAGCTGCTTGTCACACTTAGGCTAGTTAGGCACCTCAGTATGACCGCTTTGAGCATGTGTGTTACGTGTGGTAATCCCAGTAACAATTAGTGTTTGGTAGCCACAGTTGCACAGTTCAGGGTGTGTACGGCAAGTGGGAATGGATGCTGACGCTAGGACTTAGAGCTGTAGTTAGAGTTAGTTTTAGTCTCTCAACCCTTCACCCATTAGCATAGGAGATAAACCAGAAAAGACCAAAAAAATCATATACCTC
>MNCI01018074.1:30591-64546 GCA_015680685.1 Gnetum montanum
TCCAAGCACCCAAGAGAATGGCTAGCACAAATTCACCGAATCCCCTTGAAGTGACACCCTTTTCATCCTTTGAGTCTTTCCTTGTTTTGAAAAGTACCCAGCCACTAATTCATTAAAAGTTTACTTAGAAAAAGTGGGACTGTACAATTCTAAGCCAAAGGAGAAGATAGAGTTGTATGGATGAGTGGACAGTGTGGACTCATTGCTTATTTTACCAAGAGAACCATACCTTAATATTAGCATAAGAATTCAAAGGTAAAAACCAAACATTAGCAATCAATATGATATAATTCAATCCACCATCATGAGCACTTATTGGATGACGAATAAAAGTAAATCAAGCAATCAAACAAATAGTAAAAATATGAATGATGGTGTAAAAAAAAAATAAGAAAAGTTGGAAAAATGTGTGAAATAAAAATATGTGAAACAAAAAATGTGTAAAATAAAAATTCAAAAAGAACTGAGGGCCTAGAATGGTTAGCATAGGTAGCCATCTCCCCCACAACTGAGTTGGAAGGAGGAGATCTGAAATAGTGAGCAAGGTTGTTCACTAATAGAGGTAGCATGTGTACTGGCTGTGCTAACCTCATGAAAAGGTTTGGTTTGTTGCATGTTGACCAAAAGTTTCTTATCTAGGCTCTCAAGTTTGTATATTTTCATGGCCCCTGAAGGAGAAGTTGCATAAATAATATAAGGTCCTTCCCACAGTGTTTGGAATTTAGTATGTTATGGCACATGTGTGGGATTCCAGTAGAGAACCTTATCTCCTGGATGATATTTTACTTTCTTAATTCTTAGGTCATGATGTTGTTTATTGAAGGCCTTGTGTAATTCGTTAGATGACAAGGTGGCTAATCGATTTTCATCTATCAAGTTAAGGGTTACTAACTATTGTTTTTGTGCTAGATCAAGGTCAAGGTTGAGGTCACATGCCATGTATAGTGTACGGAGCTCAGTTTGAATGGGAAGCATTTGTAATTTACCATACACTAACTCATACGGAGAGTAGCCTGTAGGGAGTTTCCATGTGGAGTGGTATGCCCAAAGAGCATCGTTTAGTTTAGTGCTCCAGTCTCGCTTAAACTTGCTGATGGTTCTTGTCAATATCTTTGTAATCTCCCTATTGGTGGCTTCTACTTGATTGTTCGCTTGGGGGTGGTATGGTGTAGTCAATTTATGCTCAACCCCTAAGCGTTGTATTAATTTTGAAAAAGTCGCACATGTGAAGTGTGTACCATTGTCTGAAATAAGTGCACATGTCACACCAAACCTATTTATTATTTGTTGTTGAACAAATCATGTAGCTGTAGATGATGTAAAACTACTTTGGCCCATTTTGTTAGGTAATCAATAGCAATAATAATATAAGCTTTTTCATTGGACATTGGAGTAATTGGCCCCATAAAATTAATTCCCCAAATGTCGAAGGGTTTTAATGGTTGAATCCATTATTGCAGATGCTCCATTTCTAGCAATCATTCCCCCATCACGTTGACAACACTCAAAGATTGGATGAAACAATGGGCATCACAAAACAATGTAGGCCAATAATATCCTACAAGCAAGATCTGGATGGCTATTTGTCTCCCAGCATAATGACCTCCACAAGGACCCTCATGAGCATCTTGGAGAACTCGCAGTTGATCTATATTGGGAACGCACCATCGAACCAAGCCATCGGTACACACTTTGTAAAGTTGCCCATTGATTTTCATAAAGTACTTGGCTCGGTGAAGAAACTGTTGTTTATTCTTAAGGTTTAACTCTTGTGGTATTTGTTGGGTGAGGAGATAGGTAAGAATGCTACTGCACCAGTTTGTCTCTGTGGGTGATTAATTATTCACTACACTAGCAAAGAGGAATTTATCAGGGAAATGATTAGAAATTGGATACTCATCTTCTTTGTTGTCCCATCACAACCGAGATAAATGATCAATAACTACATTCTCAGTGCCCTTGTGATCGATCATCGTTAAATCGAACTCTTCTAAGATTACAAGCCATCGTATGATAGGAGGGCTTACCATTGGCTTATTCATGAGGAACCATATTGCACTATGATCTGTATGTATATATAATTTATATCCCAATACATAGTGTCTAAAATTTTCTAGTACATACACTACAATCATTAATTCTTTCTCTGTGGTAGTGTAGTTAAGTTGTGCACCAACGATACTTCTACTTGCACAGTGGATGTAATAAAGACACTTTTGGTCATCTAACTATGTAAGTATGGCTCCTAAAGCATCATTGGATGTGTCAGTCATGATATGGAATGGTTTGGACTAGTCAGGAGCTTGTAGAATGGGTGTTTCTACTAGCTTCTATTTCAAAATTTGGAAAGCTAATTTGCATTCCCTAGTCCACTTGAAAGGTACGTCCTTTTTCGTTAATTCCACCAATGGTTTGGCAACCTTTGAAAAGTTCTCAATAAATCTCCTATAGGAGCTAGTATGTCCAAGGAATGACTGAACATCTTTGACAGTTTCCGGTTGGTGGGTAATTCCTTGGATAATTTTGATTTTCTTGAGGTCTACCTCTATCCTTTTGTGTGAGATTTTGTACCCTCATACTATGCCTTCTTGGACCATTAAATGGCTTTTCTATCAGTTGAGCCTCAAATTGGTTTCTACACATCTTTTTAACATTTGCTTCAACCAGTCCAAGGCTTGATCAAAGTTTGCTCCATAAGTGGAGAAGTCATCCATAAAGACCTCCACGCCATTCCCTATTTGCTGTTGGAATATTCTTAGAACTAGTCGTTCAAATGTTGCAGGGGTATTACATAAGCCAAACAACATCTGTTTGTATGCAAACATTCCCCAAGGACTAGTGAACATAGTCTTGGCTTGGTCTTCTGGGGCTATTTGTATTTGGTTATATTCACTATATCCATCCAGAAAACTATAATAGCGATGCCCTGCGATGGTGTCTAAGACTTGGTCGACAAATGGCAATGGAAAGTGATCTTTGAATGTTGCCATATTTAGTAGCTTGAAATTTATGCACACCCTCCATTTGTCTCCCTTTTTAGGCACAATAACTAAGGGGTTAACCCATTCGCTATCAGCAATGGATTATATGAACCGAGCCTTGAGAAGCTGTTTGATTTCTTCCTTAACTAATTACTTTAGCTTAGGGTTCAATCGCCTCTACAGTTGTCTTCGAGGCTTCATGGAGGGGTCAGTGTAAATTTTATGTTGGCATATCCTAGGATCTATTCCAATTAATTTGGGATATGACTAAGCAAAGGCTTCCAACCATTTATTTATTACTTTTAGTAGTTCTTCTTTCTGTTGAGGAGCAAGCTTAGCATTGAGAATTATCAGTTTTCCATTTTTAAGGAACGTGTATTCCATACTGGTGGGTAATTGTTTCAGCTTGAGGGGCTCTTGCTCAAATTTCTCAGGGATTTCCAACTTCCCCCAGTTGATATTTTCAAGGTTAAGACTTGGAAGTTGGTGGTAGATATGCTCTAATGCATCTATGCTCTAATGCATCCTCAGTTGGTTCCATGCATATGAGTGAACTGCTTTCTTGATCAGATGTCAGCCATTGGGTGTCTTCCTGTCATGTGGCTGCTGCATATAGGCATCTTTGTATGTTAATCACTTGTGCACACTGATTGCATGTAGGCAATGCTAAACTTTGCACAAACCATGACCTCTGCACACAATTACACCCTGTGTCACTGTATGTGATGCACGGAACTTTCTTCTTCTCAATCTTTCTGAATGTATTTTCCTTTGATATTTTTAGGGAAAGATCACAGATTCCTAGGTGTGCATCAATGGTCCTTAGCCATGCTCTTCCCATTATGATTGGGAAGTCCCCCTTACTGTTGTTTACTTGAATCACTAGGACGTCAACTAGGTATCACCACACATGAACAGTTGTAACAATGTCTTCCACCAGTCTCAATGGGATAGTGATGGACTGGTTGGCCAACTCTAGATGGATGTTGCTCTTTTTCAATGGAGGTAGGTTCCAGGCCTTGTACATTTCTTGAGAAATCAAGTTGACATTGGAACTTGAATCCAAAAGAGCCTTGCATGGTGCATTTACAACGATTTGTAAGTATATCATAGGACTGCTAGGATCAGAGAATTTACTGGGAAGGTGGCCAGCTTTGATCCAATCGATGATGGCATGTGTTAGCATGACCATATGCATTAAGTGTGGTGATTGGGTTGAAGGGGGTTCTGAAGTTTTGATTGGTACTAAGGCATCTAAGGAATCATCCGCTTGTGATTGCAAGGGCTTGGTTGGACTATTGGTTCTAAAGAAAGGTCTTTTCTTTATCGTCTCTAGAAGAGGGAGTCCCATAATACTCGCGGGCTTGGTAGTGAGGTTGAGGAGTGAAGTGACTAGTAAAGTTATGTGGGAAATTGGCTATTGGACGTAATATCCATACATGTCAGGTTATCGGTAAGGATACTATTGCCTTAGTGGTGGCATTCCCCATGATTGTCAGTGCAGCCACTGTTGATATTGCTCAATTGGTTGTGGTGGAGTTCCACTGGGATAATATGTTAAGGGTTGGTAAAATTGCCTTAGGTTACCTTGAGGATAAGGTGACCTTCGGGGTGTTTGCCTTTTGTTTAATTGTGGGTTGAGTGCATACATCTTAGACTCCTACAGATGTGAGATTATAGGAAAACATCCCTTAGGATGGTCATATTGACATATCTCACATCCACTATCATTGTGTGTTTCCGAATCCACAACCTCTTTAATGAGGGCAACTTTGCCATTACCCTTGCTATGTGCATGTTCAACATCTTTCTTTTTTCTTTTCTCACTACCTTGCTCTCTAGACTCTACTATTTTGAGAATAATTTGAAATCTATTATCTAGGAAATCCCACATTTGGTCTGCCTTTGCTGAAACTTCTAATGTCATCTTTTGGATAGGAAAAGTTTTCCTATTCACCATCCCTTCGAGTGGTGGCTTGTCTTCATCCTCACAAAATCTTACTCCCTTCTTCTGAAGGGAAGAATCTTGGTTATACTCTTTCGCACTTTCTCTCTTCTATAGCACACCTTCTTCCTTAGCAATTTGCTCCAATAGTCTTTGAATTTGATGGGACCTAAGCTCAGATAGTCTCCCTTGGGCATAAGTCCCAAGGGTTNTAAGCCCATTCACGAGATGGCGTTGTTAATCCCATTACGAAAAATCATGGCTAGGACAACAATGTAATAGCACATAGTATCAGCCCATGGCAGCATCCAAGGGTTCATGTCCTCCTTGTTTCCAGCCTTGGATTTGCTTTCGCAAGTTAGACACTCAGGAGTGTGTTTGGTAGTTGTCATTAAATAGTTCTAACATAGTACTCCACGTACGAATGGATTTTGATTCTAAAGACTGGTACTAGCTTTCCACTTCTTTAAGTAATGTCTGTGGGAACAACTTAAGTTTTTTCCATTCATTCTCTATGTTTTGTAAGGCACACGCATCATGGAATGCTTGTAAATGATTCTGAGGATCAGCGTTGTATCCCCCTTGAAATCGTGGAATGTTGTTCATATCTAATCTCTTGATCCTACTATCTTTCTGATGCCTTGTTGGAATTCTAACAGCCTCAGTTATGTCCAACATACTTCGAGTAGCGAGGAGGGGTTCATTGTGATTGTCTCATCCATGGCATCTATGATGCCTACGTTGTTCCCTACTCTCCCTTCTTCTATGTTGTGACTATCTAGAGTGCCCTCATACCCTTTGTTGGCTATTTTTGTCTATGACTTCCACTTTTCCTACCTTTATCCCCATGGTCTTTTTCTTTATGACCGCATCTAGATATTGAAGGAGGGGGTGAAGGAGATGATGAAGGTGAAGAAGAAGGAGAATTGTCACCATGATGGTGTCTACTACTTCTATTCTGCAGTCTCGGCCCCGATTGCAATTGTGATTAGAATATCCACCTTTATCATGAGTTCATGTCCCTTTTTTGGATCCTTTGTGCCCATGGGTATCAAAACCTAGGGTATGAATAGTGGAATGAAGGTCTTGACACACAACCCCCTGGCCAAAGTCAAGGGGAGGAATATCGTTGTGTGGACAATTGCTTGAGGTAGGTTCACCACCCTCATTTTTTCTTAAGACATGTGGGGCATCCTGGGATCACTTACCCTTCAAAGACTTATGATGTCTCTCTTGTTGCAAGTCCCTTTGATGTTATGCCTCTGTGGGATAGTATTCCCTTAAGTCATGGTCTTGCACAATGTATTTTGCATGTAAGTGCAGCATGCCAATTCGTGTGAGGGCATGAAGAAGCATGGTCGAGACTGAACGATCGAAAGGTAACACTATGTTACCTTCTAAGTCTTGCCAACATAGTTGTTCATCTTGATGGAGGATAAAGGTGAAGTCTGGTATATACTCATTGGGATGAATATATATCACTCGAACTGGTTAAGGGACTAGGGGATCAACGTCATGTGTATTATGCCACTAACTGTTTGCTATTTTAGACCTAGGCAGTGAGGCGCTTTCGTATGAAAAAGGAGACATACTTGTTTGTTCAGTGTGCCATGTATTCTTGTTTATTATTTTCTCAACCAACCCTAAGGGTTCATTCCAATGATGTGAATGATTTCGTATGTTCTAGTTAGCACACAAACAACTAAGTCCCCAGGAACGATGCCAATGATGAGCAGTGAGGTACCCCTATGCTCAACCATACAAATACGAGCGTTTCACACATGATCCGATCGAATTCCAAGGACTAAGTGCTTATGCACGCTTGTGGAACAAGGACGGATTAGTTGATCGTTGTCTTCCCAAGCTTACCTATATGTCACGATTGTATGGTTAAGTAAGCTTGAGGCATATGATTTTTATAGCTTTTATGTTTTTATGTCTTGCACTAGTAGGGAAGGAGAGAGGTAACTAAGTGACTAATTTAACTTAACTGCTCATTAACTAATGTTCTAACTAATTCTAACACTAGCATCTGTTCCCACTTATCGTACACATCTTGAACTAGTGCAACACTATTGCGATTACCAAACGCTAATCATTATTGGGTTACCAAGTGTTACACGCATGCTCGAAGTGGTCATGTTGTGTAATTTAATGATTTTCTTAATTCATCAAAATCAATTACTGTGGTAATAACAGAAATGTAAAGTGCATAAAATAAAATAAATGCATAAGAAAATAAAATAAAAGAAATGCGTAAGAAAACAAATCTCAAGTGCTGCAAGGATGAATCAAAGAGCTCGTATTTATTGCTGTACGCAAGGTGTGGTCAAGTACACAATGCTCAAATAAAGATCTATCCACACTTAGACCTCCTGTTGTGGGCACTTAGAAAATACTCTAACTTTTAAACAAACTACAAGAGTTTCACCACTTGACTACCAAAAGACTTCTTTTCAATTGTGCACCTAGGCACTGTATTTATAGGCTTGGGAGCAACTACTCTAATAATTAGGGTAACCACTCTAATAATTAGAATAATTGCTAAAGCAACCGCTAGAGTAACCACTCTAATAATTAGAATAACTACTAGAGTAACTGCTAGAGTAACCACTCAAGTAATTAGAGTAATTGCTAGAGTAGCCTCTCTCATTACACATATTTATAGGTAATGGACAGACACTATGTTGATGAGGCCTCGTTGACATAGGATAAGATGTGTTGATGAGGCCTCATCAACGAGGCCAACCAACAACGACTTGTCATACCACCATGACTAAATGAAAAATTGTCCTCAAGTTCTTTTACAAAATTGAGAAGGTATGGGACTATTGACTAACTTTTCTTCAACAAAAAAAAACTAATTGACTTGACAAAAAATGGAGTGCCTAGGTGTATAGATCAACACATTACAAAAATGAAGGTGTTTAGGACACAAAATTGAACATCATAATTCAACTCTTCAAAAATTAGACAACATGTTCCTTGATGGTGTGAAGCTTGTTGGAGAAGATCAAATGGTCCCAGGTGATGGTGGTTCCTGAGGCTCTGAGGGACCTTCACTAGCTTCATGCATGGGTGGTGGTTGAGGTGGTTGCAATTGTCCTATTGCTACTTTAACTTTAGGCAAGAGGCAAAAAGCATCCAATAGTGCTTTCATTTTCTCCTCCTTACTCTTAGGATCATGCATCATTCATGCAGGTTCCCCAATATGGGTTGGAATAGGCACATCCCAAGGACACGGGATTGTTGGAAACAACTCCTTGTCATTAAGAAACTAGGCAGTGAACTGTTTACGTTCAATGTCGAATGTCCTAACCATGTCCTTCAACTCCTAGTAGTCATTCATCTATTTAGCTAGGTTCTTAGTGATAGATTGTTGATCTCTGAATCACCCTCTAAGAACTTCAAGTTCAACGTTGGTAGTCTTAAGCTTTTGCTTGGGGTCCTTGTGGTGCTTAAACTTAGCCTTGTATAGTAGATACAAACTAGTCACTTTTTTCTCTAATTTTGATAGTGGCCATTCAACTGTTAGCATTTTTAGGTTTGTGTAACAAAGATTAGCCAACTCCATATACTATATCATCTCCTTGATTTGCAACTCCTTCAAGTAGATCTCCACTTTGTTGTAGGCATTAATCCCATCAAGGATGGGTTGCCACATCTCTCTTTCTTGTTGTAGTTGTCGGAGGGCTTCATTTATTTTTGCCCTTGCCATCTAAATTTGTTTTTCATTCACTTCATTTTGCAAACCAACCTGGTCCTTGTAGTGATTTTTTACTTTCTCAAATTTGAGAGCTTCATTCTTCCAGGTGGCAATCTTAATGGTAGACTTTTGATGCAAGGTGCGTACCTCCTCCATTGATAGATTATAGTTCCTCATGGCCAATTTTCTTAATTTAGTATTTGCCTTGGCAAGCTGCTCCTGTTGTTGATGAATGAATTCTTGCATTTGATCTCTCTGAGCATCAACATTTCATAGGTGATGATTTTGTGCTCTCAATGCTTCATTCTCTTAATGCATTTGATTCAAGTCCTTTTTGATTGAGTGCATTTCAACTTCTACGATGGATTGTTTAAAGATGGCCATTACTGCTTCCTCCCTAGCCTTTTAAAATCATTCTTGAAGTTATTTAATAGCTTCATCTCTTGTCATTGTTGGGTTGAGGATTGATTATTCTACAAGTCAGGCATGACGTTTAGCAACCTCCATGGCCAAGCATTGATTCTGCTCTTGGGTTGTTTCTAGTTGCCCTTCCAAAATGATGCATTTGCCCCTTGCATTTAGCAGTTTCGACTGGGTTGTGGTGATGTTCTTTGGGAGATTAAAGATGTCTGGTGTCGGTTGCCCAGTTCCTACCAGTCGTTCCAACCATTGTTCATGCTGGGTTGCATTCAATTTCTTGCTGATTGTGCCTGCGAATGTCTACATGTCTTGAAGTGTAGATATGTCCAATACAGGCACTATAGGTGCATTCAATGCTTTAGCTACACAGTTAGCAACCACTTCTACCGCTATCTCCTACACTGGTTATTGCATCACCAAAATAGTTGCCTCTTCACCTTCCTCTAATTACATCGAAAATGTGGTGGCATTCTCAGAGATTTTTGGGAATATATGGTGAGTTTCTAGTGACACCATCACCTCTCGACCATTAGGATTTGACCTTGAAGGAAACTGCATTCTTTGGGTAGAGAAAATGGAACCACCTCTCTCCATCTAGCTAATTTTTTGGGCCATCTCATTAAGTTGAATCATCACTGGCCAATACATAGATGGATCCACCCCACTCATTCCTGCTTGTTACTCTTATTCACTCAAGAGTTGTTCTTGGATTTGACGCTAATGCTCATGGATTGCGTTGGTGTCCGGTGTTGTCTCCGAAGTGGGTGGCGGTGGCGGTAGCTCTTCTTCTTAAGTGGTTGTTGGTGTCTTATCTT
Source organism: Gnetum montanum (assembly GCA_015680685.1). NCBI lineage: Eukaryota > Viridiplantae > Streptophyta > Gnetopsida > Gnetales > Gnetaceae > Gnetum > Gnetum montanum. The sequence continues at coordinate 40,459 of MNCI01018074.1, forward strand.
TCATGATTTTTACCCATGAGGCCAAGGGAGCATATTTGAGAGTATCATTAGAATAGCAAACAATGCCTACCCTTTTGCAAAGTTTTCTAATGAGACACAGAAAGGGCAGGGTCTTCCTTCCATGTTCATTCTCCTTGAAGTGGTTCTCGATCTTCAAATAGATCAAATGTGGAATGTTAACGAGAAATTTTCTGCTTAGAGTGATGCATGCTCGGGTGGAGAAAGTAGTCACCTTGCTTGGCCTTATTGTTGGATTGAGGTGATAGGCCACAATGTTGAAATATATCCACTCCATTAGTGTGAGCGTACCATACTTCTTACAGTTCACCCCGTAGCATTGCTGGGTCCATTTCCTTTTTGCCTCAGAGTTACCTTTTATTGATATCTCTACCAACTGTGCTCCAATGTCTGGAAATCCTAGTGCCTATGCAATAGCCTCCATCGAGTAGGGCACTTGAATGTCCTTGATTTTTACAATGGACCCTAGCCTTTGACTACTGCAAAAGACATAGGTCTCTTCCATGTACCATTCTCCACTAGATGTGATGATTGGCCACATGGGAGAGGCTTGCAATTGTGTCTTGACATGCTCTGGAGCTTTCTCCAAAATAGCCCAAAGTTTATCTCTTGAAAAAATAATCCTTGAATTTCTCAAGACTTGATGATGTCTAGGCAGGCTTGAGTCAGAGTGACTTCAAGCCTTGACATGGGTCTAGATGCTTCTCCTCATAGGGATTGTTTTGTAGGTACTTCTTCCTTTGGAATCTATCGAACAGATTCCACTTTGGGCTTCTCTCAAAGAGGTCTCGTTGCATGGGTCGCCTCTGACATTTCTTGGCCTTATTCTTGCTAGCCCCTTCTAGCTCTAGGTCACCTCTCCCATGGTTGTAAGGATTCCCCTTCCTGTAGACGTTTTTGTTTAGGTGCCATCTATAATCACAATAAGACCATGGATTAGCAATCATTGTGCAACCTTAAAACAATTGGGATACCTTAACTCTCAAGGATAGTTACACTTGGATAAGTTATAATTATGGATAATTTAATTAATTCAATTATCATTTATTTTATGTGTTCTCGAAGGTTGTTTGAAGGGTTAACTTGGGAAAATGTTGATGTTTATATATGGTTAAGATTATTATCCCTTTGGGGGAGTTAGGAAAATTTCCAAAAAATTTCATTGATTTTTCATTTGAAACCCTAAGGTTATAAAGATCTTACCTCTAGTAAGCATATGATCAAAAAATGGAGTGATTTGGACAAACAGTTGGGAAGTTATGAGATTTGAAAGGTTTTGGGCTCTAAAAAATTACAAAAATTCCCATGTGTTATGAGTAATTTGTAAAAAAATCCCATGTGTAGTAGTATATATTGTGTTTTTGGGCTACGTCAATGAGGCCTCATCGATGCAGCTATTGACCACTATTGACTGCTATTGACTTTGGTCAAACTTTCAAAATACAAGGAATTTTTTGATGAAATTGGGATCAAATTAAAGCTTAGAAGACTAAGAATAGTATGAAATCATGAGAAGTGGGTGTTGAAGTTCATAAATTAAAAAAAAATTGGAGAAAAATTGATTTAATGGATGAAATAAAAGATTAAGAAGTATTGAGTAGTTTACGTAATGGAAAATGTGAAAGATAGGATTATAGTGATGTCAAAGGTAAGGAAATTTAACTAATCAAGCTAAGAGCTATGCAAGTGGGTGCTCCCCATAGTAGGCTCATGCCCTTTTTACCCTTGCATAACCTCAACTAAGGAGTCTGTGGGCCCCATAGTCGATTTAATGATCATGACAAGTTAAAGACTAACCCAAAAAAATCCACTCAAGAATCCCAACACATCAAACTAAGACATAGAGCATAACATAGAACTCGGTAGTGAGGTGAGTTATGGCAGCACAGATGGATGATAGAGAAAGTGGAATGGAGTTCCAAATTGAGGTTATAAGAAGTCCCTTGTGGAATTTGTGGTTAAAATGACCCTAGAAATTCCATCCTTAGTCCAGACTAAAACCATATGCTTTCAGTGACTTTGCATAGCTACTCAAAGATTGATCCACCCACACAAGACACAAGAGTGCTTCCACAAAACCACCACCATTCCACAAAGAGAAGAAAGGAGAAGTAGAAAGTGAGAGAGAGAGGGCCTTAGTTAGATGGAATCATTAGGCATAGGTGCATGTTGTTCAAGTCCCATAACTAGTGCTTGTAGCCCTTTTATTTGTCCAAGGTATGTGCTTTGAATTTCCATTGTTTTGTTTTTTTTGAAATGGGAACCACACCATGTGTGAACTTATTCGTGTCAAAGGGATGTGCTTTGAATTCCCATCGTTTTTTTTGAAATGGGAACCACACCATGTGCGAACTTATTCGTGTCAAAGGGATGTGCTTTGACTTCCTTCAGTGTTTGGTGTGGAATGGTAAGAAGTTCGTAAAAAACACTCAAGAACTCAAGGAAGTAGAAGAGTACAAAGAGTATTGAGTCCTCTTGAAGTCACACCCTTTACAAACCTTTGAATCATTCCTAATTCTGAAACTACCAAGGTTACCAATTCATTAAAAGTTTCTTTAATGAAAAGGGACCTCAAATTCCTTGAACAAGGAAAACCATATAATTTATTGGATGGGTGGATAACATGGACTCACTACCTATTCCATGAAAAATAAACCATGTCAAAGTTGATAGACATTAGAATTAAAAAATAGAAACTAGACATTGACAATCACACGTTAAGCACAAACCATTATTAGTAAATAGCAATAGCGACACTGTCCTATGACAAAAAAGAAAATTTATTAGAAAAAATGAGAAAATATCACACTTAAACAAAAGATAGCAAAATAAAGTAAAATATATAAGAAAGTGTAAAATAATCAAGAAAGTTTAAAGGTACTAAAAATGGTATAAGATTAGAAAAATTCGAAGATCAAAAAATTGTAAAATCAAAAATGTGAACAACAAAAAGGTAGAAAAACTAAGGGGCCATGGTAATGGTCAGCATGGATGGCCATCTCCCCCATGACTGAGTTGGAGGGAGGAGATCCAAAAAATAGAATGTGGTTGTCCATCTATTAAGGAAATATTTACATTGGTCTATCTTGGTTCAAGGAAAGGCTTTACTTATTGGATGTTGACCAACTACTTTTTATTTGGGTTGTCACGGTTTGTAGATTAACATGGCCCTAGAGGGAAAGGTTTGATCAATTTTATAAGGTTCCTTCCACAATGTTTAAAATTTTTCCTTTTGAGATACAGGTGTTGGGTTCCAATAGAGAACCTTATCTCTTGGTTGAAACTTTACTTTTCTAATTCTACGGTTATGACATTACTTGCTGAATGGCTTGTTCACCTCATTCAAGAATAGGGCCACTAAATGATTTTTATCTAGCATGTTTAGATTGATCAATCTTTCCTTTTGTGCTAAACTTAGATCAAGGTTTAGATCATAGGTTGTTGAGAGTGTACAGAGCTTGGATTGAATTGGTAGCATTGGAAGTTTCTTGTACACTAACTCATAGGGAGAATATCCAATAGGAAGTTTCCAAGTTGAACAATAAGCCCAAAGAGCATCGTTAAGTTTTGTACTCCAATCCTTCATATATTTGCTAATGGTTTGTGTTAGTATTTTTGGAATCTCCCAGTTGATTACCTTTGCTTAGCTATTGGCAAGGGGATGGTAAGGTGTTGTTAATTTATGTTCTACCCCCAAGTGTTGCATTAATTTTCTAAATGTGGCACCAGTGAAATGAGTTCCATTATTAGAAATTAGTGAACGTGGCACTCCAAACATATTCACAATATTTTTTTATATAAGTTTGATAGCAGTGGATGATGTACAATTAGTAACGACTACCACTTTTGCCCATTTTGTGTAGTAGTCAATTGCTACTATAATATATGCTTTCCTGTTAGACATGGGTCTGATGGGACCCATGAAGTTAACACCTCAGATGTTGAAAGGTTCCAGTGGTTAAATCCACTATTGAGGAAATTCCATGTGAGTAGTCATCCCCCTGTCATGTTGACAACATTTACAAGACTTGATGAACTGGTGGACATCCCTAAATATTGTAGGCCAATAATATCTTACCATCAGGATTTTTATGGATATGCGTCTCCCTGCATAGTGGCCTTCATAAGGTCCTTCATGAGCATCTTGGAAAATGCATAGTTGATCTTCATCAGGGACACACTAATGGATTAGGCCATCAACACAAACCTTGTAAAGGTGTCCATTGATTTCCATGAAGTATTTGGCTCGATGAAGAAATTGTTGCTTTTTCCTAAAATCCAAGTCTTGTGGCATCTCTTATGTGAGAAGATATGTGAAGATGCCATTATACCATGTTGCTTTTTCAAGTGTTTGTTCACCTATTGCTCCAGTAAAGGGAAGTTCATCTGGAAACTGATCAAAGAGCAGGATCTCCTCCTCTTTGTTATCCCATGTTAAACAAGAGAGGTGGTTAGCAACCCCATTCTTAGTCCCTTTTCGATCTACCATAGTGAGATCAAATTCCTGCAAGATCACAAGCCACCGTATGATATGAGGGCTCACCATTGGCTTATTCATAAGGAAGCAAATTACACTATGGTTTGTATGCACAAATACTTTGTAAGTAAGCACATAGTGCCTAAACTTTTCTAATGCATACACCATTGCCATTAATTCTTTCTTTGTGGTGATGTAATTCAACTGTGCCACTATAATGCTTCTACTCATGCAGTGGATATAATATGGACGTTTCTTATCATCCATCTATGTGAGCACTACTCCCAAAGCATAGTTAGATGTATCTATCATGATATGGAATGGTTTGGACCAATCTGGTGCTCATAGGATTGGTGTTTCTATGAGTTTCTTCTTTAATTGTTGGAATGCATGTTCACATTCCTTGGTCCAGATGAAAGGTGTATCTTTCTTTGTAAGCTCTACCAACAACTTTGCAATCTTAGAGAAATTCTCAATAAAACGTCGGTAGTAACCAATGTGTCTAAGGAGTGATCGAACATCTTTAATGGTCTCTAGTTGGCATGTTATTCCTTGGATGATCCTTATCTTTTCTAAGTCTAGCTCAATCCCTTTTTTTGAAATTCAATGCCCCAACACAATGCCTCCTTGGACCATGAGATGGCTCTTTTGCCAATTTAGCTGTAGGTTTATCTCTATACATCTTTTCAAAACTTGTTCAAGTTAGTCCAAGGCTTGCTCAAAGGTAGCCTCATAGGTAGAGAAGTCATCCATGAAGACTTCAACACCACTTCCGATCTGCTATTGAAAGAGACTAAGGACCAAGTGTTGAAATTTTGCAGGGGCATTACATAGATCGAATGACATCTTATAATGTGCAAAAGTCCCCTAGGGACTCATGAATGTTGTCTTGGCCTGATCTTCAAGTGCAATTTGGATTTGGTTATAGCCACTATAATTGTCCAAAAAGAAATAATAATAATTCCCAGATATGATGTCTAATAATTTATCCATAAATGGAAAAGGAAAATGATCCTTAAATGTTGCCATATTTAATAGCCTAAAGTCGATGTAGACCTGCCATTTGCCATCCTTCTTCATTACAATTATGAGTGGGCTAACCCACTCACTATTCATGATTAGATAGATGAACCCCAACTTGAGGAGTTTCTCTATCTCTCTCTTAATGATTTGCTTCAATTTGGAGTTTAGCAACCTCTGCAACTACCTTCTAGGCTTCATGGTTAGGTTGATATAGATGCGATACTAGCATATCCTTGGATCAATTCCTGTTAACTCAGGATATGACCAAGCAAAGGCTGTTGACCATTTGTTCACCACTTTCAACAACTATACTTTTTGTTTCAAGAGTAAGTTTGACATTAATGATGACCAATTTACCATTCTTTAAAAATGCATACTCCATATTGGTCGATAAAGTTTTTAGTTTCAAGGGCTCTTGCTTTAAGTGATCAGGGATTTCCAACTCTTCCCAATAGTTATCATCATGTTCATTAGAGAGTTGGAAATGGACTTCTTCAATTTTGTTCATGCATTCAACATATGCACAAGTTAAACTCTTAGTTGGTTTCATGCATATTGTGCTACTATTAGAATTAGTTATCAGCCACTGGGTGCCCTCTTGTTTTGTGGCTACTATGTATAGACACCATTGAATATTAATTTCTTGTGCACACTAATTGCATGCATTAATGTCTGTGCTCTTGATTGACCAAATATTTTGCATGCAATTACACCCATTACCATTGTATGCGATGCATAGAATACACTTCTTCTCAATTTTTCCTAGCTCATTTTCCTTGGATATTTCTAGAGATAGGTCCCTTATACCCATGCATGCGTCGACTGTGCTTAACCAAGCCCTTCTCATGATGATGAGGAAGTCACTTTTATAGTTCTCCACCTTGATTATCAAAAATTAGTAGGATAAGACCATCCACAAACTGTGGTCATAATGTCCTTTACTAATCCCGAAGGGATAGCAATCGACTGATATGCTAATTCTAGATGGATGTTGCTCTTCTTAAGAAGTGGTAGGTTCTAGGCCTTGTAGATGTCATGGGAGATGAGGTTAACTTAGGAACTAGAATTAAGAAGAGCTTTGCATGGCTCTTGTTTAGCAATTTATAGATAAGTGAGTGGACTTCCTGGGTCAAATATTTTTGCAGGAAGATTACTAGCCTTAATCCAGTCAGAAACAGCATGAGTTAGCATTGCAGTGTAGATCCTAGGTGGCACTTAGTTTGAAGGGCACTCGAAGGTGTTTGATGTAGAGAATGAGGGTGATGAAGATGTAGGACAATTAGCCAAAGTAGGTTGTGAGGACTGGAGAGGATTGCTAGGCCAAAAGAAAGGTCTTTTCCTTGATCGATTATCCAGGCCACTTGGTTTAAAAACTAGTTGTGAATGTACAACCCTTGTAAAATTTCATTGTTGAAGCTGTGGAGGAATCTCATCCTACATAGATGGAACAAGAGGTAATTAGATTGAAGGTGGAGGTGTAGGTGTAGAGGGATGTCGAGGATGATAATGATATGGATATGGGTTTTCCCCTTGAGTAGATGATGAATGTGTTCGATGATACTTTGGAGGGTAATAGTGATGCTGGAATGATGCATGACTTGTAGAAATTTTAGGGGAGATGGGCTATTGAACATAATATCCATATGGATTTGGTTGCTTATAAGGGTACTATTGACTTGGTAGTGGCATTCCCCATGATTATGGTTGGTACCACTATTGGTATTGTTCATAAAGTTGTGGAGGAGTTCCACTGGGGTAGTAAGCTTGTTGTTACTGGTGGAATTGTCTTAGATTACCTTGAGGGTAAGGAAATTATCTTGGAGCTTGCCTATGTGGTAGGTGAGGATTCAATGCATACACTCTAGACTCTTGTAAGTGTGATACCACAGGGCAACATCTCTTTGGATTTTTGTATTGATAGATGTCACATTTAGTTTTGTCATCAAAGTCAGACTCCACAACTTCCTCTACTGCAACAACTTTGCCCTTACTTTTTGGTAGGCACGTTCAGCCTCTTTTCACCTCCTACGATTATGATCACTATTTTGCTCTTTGGATTCTTTAGCAATCTTCAAAGTGGTTTGAAAATTTTCATCCAAAGAGTCCCATAACTTGTCAACCTTGGCTAAAATGTTAGAAAAAAAATTTTGGATGGGAAAAGTCTTTTTGTTCACCACTTCATCAAGTGGTGACTTCTCCTAGTCACAAAATCAAACCTCTCGTTTTCTGATGGAAGGGTTCCTATCGTACTCTTCAGCACTTTCTCTCTTTCATAGCTTACCTTCTTCTTTGCTACCTGATCAATTAACCTTTGGATATGATGAGCTCTCATTTTAGAAAATCTTCCTAAGGCATATACCCCAAGGGTTCTCCTTGTTTTTGCTTTGAGCCCATCTATGATGGGGCGAAGTTATTCCCTTTGAGAGTAACCATGGCTGGGCATCAGTGTAGGAGTGAATAGTATCGATCCATGATGGCATCCAAAGGTTCATGTGCTACTTATTTCTAACCTTGGATTTGCCTTCTCAGATTAGACACTCTAGAGTATGTTTGGTATTTTTCATTGAATAGCTCTAACATGGTACTCCATCTGCAAATAGATTTTGGTTCCAAGGACTAGTACCAACTTTCAACTTCCTTAATGAGTATCCTTGGGAAAAGCTTGAGTTTTTGCCATTCATTCTCTATGTTCTGTAAGGCACAAGCATCTTGAAAAGCTTGTAGATGTGTTGGCGGATCAAAATTATATCCCACCTCAAATCTTGGGGTATTATTCATATGCAGGTGCTTGATTTGACTATCCTTTATATGCTTGGTTAGGATTTTTACTACCTCCGTAATGTTGAGCATACTTTGAGTCACCAATAGTGATTCATCATCATTGCTATGTCAATGACGCTGATGATGGTTGTAGCCACCCTTATGATTTTGGTGGCCTTGATAGTCACTGTTATCTTGTTGATCACCTTTATCATAGTTGTTTCAATGATGGCTTCCATGAGAACCATCAAATGAAGAGGAATGTTCAAAATCGGATGAAGAGCAAGGTGGGCAACCATTGCCATCACGGTGTCCACCACCACTCTTACGCTTCTTACAATCACCATCCTTAGATCCCTTGTTATTATGATGTTTACCCAAGTCCCTACTTTGGCTATCACTCTTTCTTGACCCCAATTTATGAATAGTTGATTGCAGGGTCAAGTTCACACCCTCACCATTAGTAGCAGGGGGTGGAGAATCTTCATGTTGAGAACCTTCCAAGGGAGGATCCTCATTGTCGTCTTGATCTAGTAGGAATAAGGGGTTAGTGTGATGTTTTCCCTTTGTAGCTTTATGGAGTTTATCTTGACATTGATCTCATTTATGTTGTGTTTTAGTGGAATAGTAGTTTCAAGTGTTGTATCCATCTACAACATATTCTTCGTGAAGATTTGCTATGCCCAACTTCTTAAGGGTTTTGAATAACATCCTAGGCACAAATCGATCGGAGGGCAAGATGACATTGCCCTCCATACCACACCATCACATATGTTCATCCTGATGTAGGATGAAGGTGAAATTCAACACAAACTCATTTGGATGACTGTATACCATTTTGCATTCTTGTGGGACTGGTGGTTTGGTATCTTTGGGATTGTGAGAAGAAGAAGACATTTTGCAAACTAAAATAAAATTTTTAGTGTGCCTTTATAATTTTTATGTATAGTGGGAATGATATTGACTTTGAGGTTCATATAATGATATTAATGATATTTACTTAAACCTAAATAGCACACGTTCCACAAATAAAGTGTTCGGCAATGGTGCTAATGATGAGCGGTGAGGTACCCCTACACCCAACCATACGAATCACAAAGTGTTCATGCGCAATCCTATCAAATTCCATGAATGCACTAGCCTTTTTAGAAAGTGAATCTAGCCTTAAGGTTAATTGTTGTCTTCCCAATTACACTTGTGATGTTCCTTGGTATGGTTAAGTGTAACTGAGGCATTTGATTTTTATCATTTTTGTGTTTTATAGTTGGGTGCTTAAATTGTAGATAAAAATGGATTTGATTAAGTAATCTAAATTAACTAATCAACTAATAATTTTACTAATCCTAACATAAGTATCCATTCCCACTTTCTGTACACATCCTAAACCCATGTATCCACTACTGGGTGACCAAGCATTACGCTACTGGGCATACGAAGCAATAACGCTGCTGGGATTACCAAGTGAATACATGTTACACTCAAAGGGCTTGTACTTATATGTGTATTCTATCTTGCTTAATTGCTTCATTAATGTAATAATTGGAAAATATTTAATAATTAATTAAAAGCATTTAATAAATAATTGAAAATAATAAATGCATGAATAAAATAGCTAATCTATCAAAAGTGCTGCAAGGTTTATCAGAAAGCTCATCTTTATTACTGCACACACTATCGTGCTCAGGTATAACAATGCTCAAATAAAGATTCATACACTCAATGACTCCTGTTGCGGGCACTTGAAGGAAAAATTCTAACTTTCAAATGGATAAAATGCAAGAGCTTCACTACTACTGAAATCTAGATTACCATAAATGTAGCTAGTAGGCATGTATTTATAGGCGATAGATAGACATTGCGTCGATGAGGCCTTGTCGATGCAGCCAACCAACAATGAATCATCACTTTATATACTCTTGAAATTACCTTAATTATTCATTTTATTTTGTAATTGATCTATCTTAACAATAAGCCTATCACATATGGCACAAAGAGACTAGAATGATAACAATGATAATTCATTTTATTTTACTTATTTCTTCCTACTACTAGGGTTTTCTTTTTAAGAATTCTCTTCTATAAATTCTTTCTACTTGTGTTTCATTATGATCTTATCAGATAATGCTTCATTTAAGGATCTTCAATTATTGTATCTAGATTTTATTTTCTTGTACTTTCTTTGCTTTAAAGAATAAAATAATGTATTCATTGAGTCATGTCTTCAAAGATGATTATTATCTTTAGCCATCATTACACATTTTACTTTGCATTACATCAAGAGTATTAAAATTTGCACTATATGGTTGAAGGGTAGAGCTAAAATTTTGCATTTAAAAGAACATGAATGAAGACCCTAAAATTTGTCTTGCTCCTTAAAATCCTGGAACTCACATATTGAAAAATCAAAAGTAAAAAGTAAAATTGCTAGAAATTATTAACAAGTTCAAATATTAAACAATGATGTGTTATCTTAGTGGTAAGACTCTTGATTTGAAAGCTTTAAGTCATGGGTTTAATTCTATTGGGAAATACTAAGTTATAAAGTTTTAAGTTAACTATGTCTTGGGGATCAATATTGTTAATAACTTTGGATTTCAACACATCATCCTCCCCTTCCCACCTCCCTAGAAGAAAAATATTTTAAAAAATTTTCATGGTTTTCAAAGAAAAAAAATTGAATACCTTAGATGGATGGATGTTTTAACTTGAGATTGTTGTTTTAAGAGGTGGATGTTGAAACATTGAAGGAATTGTAATATATGTACATTCCAAGGGATATAATCAAATTAGAAATTTATAACTCAGCATTACCCACCACAATCAAACCCATGAGTTGAAGCTTTTAAATAAAGAGTCTTGCTACAACGTTAGCACCTCATTGTTAACTTGAAAGGAAGGGTCTTAGGAGAGATAATGGATGAGCAAAGGCATAACCTCTTTTAAGTGGTTATGTCTACACTCAATCCTAGGTCTTACAACTTAAGAAATAAGTAGCTTAGCATCACTATAAGTGGTGATGGCTACCTATAGCCACCACTACCACTTGGGGCTATGTAGGGACTACCACTTAGAGTGATGATAATGTGCTAGTATTTGGTTTTCAATTAGTATTAGGTAGGAGCTATTAGAGTTAGTTCCTAGCATCATAGTGATATAATTTGCTTATATATTAGCGCTTGTTCACATAGTATACTTTTAGTAGGTGCATGACTAATAACACTATTGAAGGCATAATTCTTGAATCTATTCCTAGAGGTTTAGTACACTAGAGTATGATTATTTATCACATTGAAGTCCTTAGGGTGTGCTTGAGCCATTCAAGCTCTCTCTAACTAACAATTAAGGCTTTGTAAATTGAAAGCTATGCTTCTATCTTTGTGACCCACTAGTTAGTTGGAGTTAGACCCTTTACAATAGTAGTGTGAATATTGTGTTACTTGCTACTAGCCATGGACAATGGCCATTGAATGACATTGACGTGGAGTTAAGTGTTATGAGTAGAATAAGAGTAAATGAGCTCAACATCCCAATTGAAATGGATGACATATATATAATCTACATTCACATTATTTAAATAGTTAATTTGCTAGAAAAATTTGTAAGTATTAATTGAAAAAGTCATTAAGTAGAATTTTGATTAATCCAAGATTGATAAGTGGTAGCTTGCTTCAACACATAAGATTACTAATGCTAAGCATTTCTGTGAAACATGCACTAGTTTAGCTTAGATGTGTAGCCTTCTAGGTGTTTGAAGTTATTGAGTGCTATTGCATTAGTAGCTATTAGTGGTATTCATAGTTATTGGTAGGATGCTTCAAAGGATTTACTTGCTTATAAGAAAGAGTAGGGGGTTACATTTTGGATCCTCTTTTATTACATAAAAACATTCATGGAGAAAAAGTAGTAGGGCTATAGAAATATATTCTTTTCATCTAATATTACATTTCTGTGCAATGGTATCTTTAGTAAAAATGGCTTAACTCCTTGCCACTTAGGCTATCTAATCATTAAACTACCCTCTATGGCAAGCTCGTTACCCAACTAAGCTTAAGAATCATTTGGTAGTTATTAATACTAGAATAACATGCCTAGCTTAAAAATAGAGTAGCACACATTGCTTAAAAATTATTGAGAGTCAACATGGTTACCTATGCTATCTTTTTCTCTCTATGGTTACATTAGGTAGGAAGCACTCTAGTTAATTATAATAGTAAGGTCATTTGCAAAGCTTCTTGACTTATGATCAAATTCCTTTTTATAGTTAATTAGACATAGTAGTCCACCTAACCTACTATAATAGTATTTAGTAATAAGCTATGGAAAACATGATTTATCAAAGATTTATGGGAGTATTATATTCTCTATTAGTATTAGTAATGTTGACTAGCAAAGATAAGTGGATTATCTTACTTGTTGGTTAGGTCATCGATGGACTATCAATCCATACCTTCAATAAAAAAGAATACTAGTGATTGATTATTTAGGGAAAGGGAAAGGGAGTAGTCCACCTTTGGCTATGGTATTATTGTCTTGGCTAACACTCTTTGTTTTTTGGTTAGAATCTTTGATTGTATAATATTAGTTTTTTGTAGTTTAGATAGATTGTTTGGTTACCCTCTGTATTTGTATTTATGCTCGACATGCAACATTGTGATTTGTTTGTTTGATGCTTTTATACATGATTTTTGTAGATACATTTCTTTTTCCTATGATTGTAATTTATTACTGCTATATAATATTTTGTGGTTGTTTACTTTTTATTCAAATTTACAACTAATCATTTATAGAAAATGGTTTACAAATATCATAGTCCAAATTTTAGAAAAATAAATTATATTTTACAAAAAGATATTGCAAATATGAAGGCTCTACAACATGAGATACCTACAAAAAACATATTTAAATTCTTTTTTTTAAACCAAAGGTAAATTAACCATATATGCAAATTATTTTGCAATTTTTTACAGTTCTAACAAATATTTATATCTTTGTCTATATCAAAAGTAGACCAACAAAAATTTGTCTACATCAAGGGTACAAAAGCATCACATGAAAAAGGCCCTCTAACTAAAAATCACTGAGTTTACTATAAAAATGAAAAATTTAGCTACTAAGGAAAAAATACAACAAGAAGAATATGAGGCAATGTATCAATAATTTCAATGTATTTCAGTAAATTAATTTTAGATAATGGAATTTTACTATTATCTATGCTACATAACAGAGGTTGTTTGCTTGGAGGTTTGACAAGTATTCTTGGATTATGATTTTGGATGTCACCAAGAAGGAGGTTTGAGACCCCAAATAGAGAAAACCCTAATCAACCTCATGGGGAAGTCCCTCAAAATGATGTGATGAGAAAGATGTTCACTTATTTATAGAGTCCAAACCAATCCAACACTAGCAACAAGGGATAGTTCCAACTTGAAAACTTCAATAGCAATTGTAGAAGGCCCATTGAATAAGCATTCATGGATGAAATCAAGAGGCTAAAACTCCCATATTTTGATGATGTAGGAAACCTTGTAGCTACTTTGAATGATTATGGGAGGCAAAAGAAGCATTCCAACTCAAGGGTTATACTTTAGTACAATAAACTTAACTAGCTATTCATCAACTGAAAGGCATGGCCAATCATTGATGGCAAACAATCAAGGCTACTAGGGATTGGATACATGGGAAAATGAATGGATTGGTTTTGTTAAAGCCTTCAAAGATAGATATGTATCTAGAGAGTTTAGGAGGTCCAAGCTAAAGGAGTTATCTAACTTGGAGCAAGGAGATCCCACTATTCTAGAGTAAGATGCTAAGTTCCTCCAATTGGTGCACTTTGATCCTTACTTACAGGATGATGAGGAAGAGATGACTGGGCACTTTATTGATGAATTGATTGAACCTATCCATGAGCTTATTTCCTCTTGGTTTGACTAAGTATAATATAGCTCATACTAAGGCATGGCTATTGAGCAAAGTATAGGGTTAAATAAGAGGAAGAAACCATATAAACTTTAAAAGAGACCTTATTATATACTTAAGGAAGGAAGCTCTAAGTAGGCTAAGATTTCTAGAGGAAATAGTAGCCATGGAACACTTGGTAATGATCCCACATGCTTTTGTTAGGGCAAAGTTGGTCACTATAGTAGTTAGTGTCCAAATTATCGTGAGTGTGACAAATAAGGAAATAGAGGATGGAAGTACCCCAATAGGGCATCTAAGAATTAAGCTGGTGGATTAGGTAGTGTACAGGACAAGAAAATTTAGTATAAAGATGTAGGATACAAAGGTAGAGTTTATGTTTTAACTAATCAAGTAATGGAAGAGCAAGTTAACACTATGAGGGAAATTATAGGTAACATTGGTGGTTTCTCTTTCTTGCTCTTGTTTGAACTTAGTGTAGGCCATTCTTTTGTGGATCTTAGAGTTGTAACCTATTAACACCATAAACCCACAATCATGCTTTCTTTCATGACCATTCAAATAGTTCATTCTCCTAGTATGGCAGTTTCAAAGATGATACCTTTAAGATAAGTAATGATACAAGGTAACGGGTGGTATAGTGATATCTTAGTGATGGATCTTTGAGAGTATGATGTAATAATCAAGATGGATTGGTTAGCTAGGTATTCTAGATAGTTGGATTATAAGAATAAGATCCTCTTCCTTATTTTTACAAGTGAAAAAGAAAGTTACAATCCAAGCTAATAGAAGATAAATTAAACTTGACATGGTAATAACGAAGAAGTTTCAATAGTTACTTAAGCATAGTCATAATTAGTACATGATTTACATGAAAAGGCTAAGCAGAAGATATATCAGATTCTAGTGGTTCAAAAGTTTTGGAATGTGTTTAAGAAGGAGCTTCCCAAAGTATCCCCACAAAGGGAGATTAAGTTTAAGATTACACTTAAACCTGAAACTCAAGCAATTTCCAAGGCATCTCATAAGATGTCTATAGTGAAGTTAGTAGAACTTAAGATGTAGATTCAAGGACTATTAGATAATGACATTATTCAACTAAGTGTTTTACCTTGGGATGCACTAGTGCTCTGTATGAAAAAGAAGGATGATAATTTGAGATTGTGCATTGATTACAAACAACTAAATCAAGTGATAGTTAGAAACCAATATCTTGTACGTAGGATTGATGACTTGTTTGATAAATTAAGAGAACCTAAGGTATTATGCAAGATTGATTTGAGGTCTAGCTATCATCAAGTTAGGATGCAAGAGAAGGATATATCCAAAACAGTTTTTAGGGTAAGGTATGATCATTATGAATTCTTAGTCATGCCTTTTAAACTCTTACCCAAAAAGCTCATTTGCTAAGATATTATTTTCTACCCTCTCCACTGCTTCCATTGCCTCTTTCTTCCTTGTCTTAGCTTTTATTTAGACTTGTTGTACTTCTTCTTCCTTTCCTTCCTTTCTACATCTTCTTATGCTTTTATTTCTAGTTCATCTTGGGCTTTCTTCTTTTCCTTCTCCTCATCCTTCCTCTCCTCTTTTGCATTAGCCAAAGCTTCGCTATGCTCTCTTCTTGACTTTTACTATAACTATTAATCATCAACATAGTCAGTAGGGATTAAAAATCAATGAATACTAAAAATCCTAAAAATATGAATAATAAAATAATCACAAAAATAATAAAAATAATAATGTAAAAAATAATAAAAATTTTCTAATTTACCTAACCTCTTCATCTTAGCTTTCTTCTAGGCTCATTACACTTCTTCTTCCCTCAACTTCCTTTTTGCTTCTTCTCATGCATTCCTCCCCATTTCTTTCTAGGCCCTCTTCTCTTCATCCTCCTCCTTCTTCCTCTCATCTTCAGCTTTAGTCAAAGCATCTTTCTCCACTTTCTTCTTGGATTTCATATAGCTATTAATCATCAACATAGTCAATAGAGATAAAAAATCAATGAATAGTAAAAATTTAAAAACAAAACAATATGAATCATACAAGAAATAGAAAAATTCTAAAAATATAAAAATAAGATCAAAACTAATACAAATTTTCTAACTTATTTAACCTCTCTTCAACCTTAGAAGCCTCTGCTTACAATTAGTCCTTGTTTGATTTGTAGGTATTAATAGGCTTAAGAACCATAATTCTCATATTTTTTATCACTTGATCCTCCTCATGTGTGTCCAAGGTACACTTTCTAATAATCTTTGCTCCTTGTATAGGATTACCATGAGTATAATGCTTCATGGACAATGCTATGCTGTTAAGCAGTTAGAAAGTTGCCTCTAATGGTCCACCCAAGGTAGAAGGTAGAGTCATCATGATACTAGTAATATGTTGGCAAAGTGGACAAGGAAAATCCTCCTTATTAAGAATCTTTTCTTCCTAATGATTCTTTTAAGCCGACAACTCCATGAAGCATTGCAACCTACTCTAGTAAGAATTGAAATTCATAGAGTTGTTCCAACTTTTACCATCAATAATGTTCACATTTGCTAACTCAATATTCACCTTTTCATCCAACTAGCTTATCTAATTATAATGAGTATGCTACGTCATAGTGTTGTAGATGATTGTAAGTTGTAGAGTAGAGGCAACACTTCTTTGCCTAATCTTGACACAAAAACTTGTCTCGATGAACAAGTGATATATTTGTACTAGATTATAATTGTCACACTTAGCAATGCTTTTACTCTTATTATCATAGTATGTCCATTCATTAATTAGCTCCTAATTGACACTAGAAAATTTATCGTAGTCCTCTATTAGAGAACCTCCATTAGGAAAATTGAACCATTGTTTCAACAAGTCTTAGTTTCAAGATAAGATCACTTCTTTCCCATGGATTGAAAACACAAAAAAACTTATTGGCTTGAGTAACATTTCACCATAGCAATCACATTTGTGGATGAAATGTTAGAAGGCCTTAGTGTGAAGAGAGACACTTTCTCCTATGTCCATTCACTAGCCACCTATGACTTGTGGGAGAGTTATGAACATATAGGAATCACTCATTCATGTTTTTAAGTTGTATGTATAAAGTATCCAATATCTTAATTTTATTTACTAGGTTAAAACATAGCAAATCAAAAGAAGAAGAAGAAGAAGAAACATATCCCTAAGTGAGACAAAAAAGAAGAAGAAGAAGAAGAAGAAGAAAAAATAGACAAGCCAAAAGCTAAGTACTATGCATGACATTTAGAAAATTAATGTTGCATTATCCAAGGTACCTTTAGGCACTAACCAAATGTGAGACCCCTTAGATCACTCTTCCCACAGGCCTAGATTCGGCCTCTCATGAAGGACATGTATCAAACTTGCCTACTAGAAGGCATGATATCACCTATGCTTCTTGGCCCTATCCATCTTATGAAGAAATTAAGAAAACATTGTGGGATGTTAGTTTTTGTTGAGTGTAACTTAACAAAGCATATGCTCTCACATCTCTAAGTAGGTACCTATTACATCCCTTCCAGACATAGTAGGTATGGCCATATGATTATGACTTATACATTACGTGTGGAGTCTTGATGGATTGTTAGGGATAAGTTAGTTTAGTATAATTGTACTTTATATGTTATGAGGCTTTGTCTTTATGTTATGATTATGATAATGTGATTATGTACACAAACCTTATGCGATGTGCTAGACAGGTGATGTTGCTAGCAGGGATGTTGGATTAGGGTACAAGAGCACCTATTTGGTATGCATTTATGCTTTATATGTGATGAGCAGTGAGGCACCCCTACGCCCAACCATACGAATCACAAAGCATTCACGCATGACTTGGTCAAATTCTATGGACTTTATCGTTTCTAGTGCACTAGCCCTTTAGGTAGTGAATCTAGCCTTAAGGTCAATTGTTGTCTTCCCAATTACACTTGTGACATTCGTTGGTATGGTTAAGTGTAACTGAGGCATTCTATTTTTATCATTTTATGTTTTATAGTTGGGTGCTTGAATTGTAGATAAAAAATGATTTGATTAACTAATCTAAATTAACTATTTAACTAATCCTAACATAAGTATCTGTTCCCACTTTCTGTACATGTCCTGAACCCACGTATCCACTACTGGGTGTCCAAGCACCATGCTACTGGGTGTACCAAGCAATAATGTTGTTGGGATTACCAAGCAAATACATGTTACACTTGAAGTGGTTGTACTTATGTGTGTACTCTATTTGGCTTAATTGCTTCATTAACATAATAACTATAAAATATTTAATAACTAATTGAAAACATTTAATAAATAGCTAAAAACATCAAATGCATAAATGAAATAGCTAATCTATCCAAAGTGCTGCAAAGTTTATTAGGAAGCTCGTCTTTATTGTTGCACATACTGTTGTGATCAAGTACAACAATGCTTGAATAAAGATCCATACACTTAATGACTCCTATTGCAGGCACTTGAAGGAAAAATTCTAACTTTCAAATGGAAAAAATGCAAGAGCTTTACTGCAACTATAATCTCTACTTGCCATAAATGCGGTTGCATGCATGTATTTATAGCCAACTACAGATACTATGTCAATGGGGCCATGTTGATGCATGATATGATTCATCAACTAGGCCTCGTTGATGAGGCCCAGATGACAAGGTTGCATCGACAAGGTTTCATTGACGCAACTAATAGAACATGACTCATCATACTCCCACGACTGAATGAAAACTCATCCTTGAGTTCTTTGACAAAATTGGGAAGGTATGGGATTATTAATTGTCTTTTCTTCAAATAAAACAAACTAAGTGACTTGAGAGAAAATGGAGTGTATGGATCAACTCATTACAAAAAATGAAGGTGTTTAGGATACAAAATTGAACACCATGACTCAAATCTTCAAAATTGGATAGCATGTTCCTTGATGATGTGAAGTTGATGAAGAAGATCAAATGGTCCTAGGTGGTGGTGGTTCCTAGGCTCCCAGGGACCTTCACCGACTTCATGCATAGGTGGTTGAGGTGGCTGTAGCTGTCGTATTACTATTGCAACTTTAGGCAAGAGGCAGAAAGCATCTAGTAGTGCTTTCATTTTCTCTTCCTTACTCTTGGGATCATGCATCGTCCATGTAGCTTTCCTAATGTGGGTTAGAATAGGCACATTTGAAGGACACGAGATTGCTGAAAATAACTCCTTTGCATTGAAGAACTAGGTAGGAAATTATTTGCATTCGATGTTAAATGCTTGGACTATGTTCTTTAGCTCCTAGTAGTTATTCATCCATTTGGCTAGGTTCTTAGTGATAGATCATTAATCTCTGAATCATCCTCTGAGAACTTTGAGTTTAGCGTTAGTAGTCTCAAGCTTTTGCTTGGTGTCCTTGTGGTGCTTGAACTCAGCCTCATATAGTAGATACAAGCTAGCCACTTGTTATTCTAATTTTGATTATAGTCATCTAGTTGTTAGCATTGCTAGCTTTGGATAACAGAGATTGGCAAACTCCATGTACTTTGTCATTTCCTCGATTTACAGCTCCTTTAAGCAGATCTCTACTTTGTTGTAGGCATTGATCCCATCAATGATGTTTTCCATATCTCTCTTCCTTGTTGAAGTTGCTGGAGGGTTTCATTTAGTTTTTCCTTCATCATCTAAATTTGTTTTTCATTCACTTCCTTATGTAGGCCAACTTGATCCTTGTAGTGGTTCTTCACTTTCTCAAATTTGAGGGCTTCATTCTTCCAAGTGGTGATCTCGATGGCTGATTTTTGGTGCAAGGTGTGTACCTCCTCCATTGATAGATTATGATTTTCCATGGCCAATTTCCTCAATTTAGTGTTTACCTTGGCAAGTTGCTCATGTTGTTGATGAATGAATTCTTGCATTTGATCTTTCTAAGCATCAACATTTTGTAAGCGATTATTCTGTGCAGTCAATGCTTCATTCCTTTGGCACATCTGATTCAAGCCCTTTTGTATTGAGTGCATTTTAGCTTCTACTATAGACTATTTAAAGATAGCCATCACTACCTCCTCCTCAGCCTTCTAAGATTGTTCTTGAAACTGTTTGATAGCTTCATCCCTTATCATTGTTAGGCTAAGGACTACTTGATTTGCAAGTCAGGTAGCAACCTCCGTAGCTAAGCATTGATCTTACTTTTGGATCATTTTTAGTTGTCCCTCCAAAATAATACACATACCCCTTGCATTCAGTAGTTCTGACTGGGTTGCGGTGATGTTCTCTAGGAGATCAAAGATGTTTAGAGTTGGTTGCCCAGTCCCTACTAGTTTTTCTAACAGTTTTTCATGCAAAGTTACGTTTAATTTCTTGTTGACCATGCTTGCAGATGTTTGCATGTCTTGAAGTACATATATGTTTAGTATAGACACTGTAGGTGCATTCAATGCTTCTACGACATGGTCCGCCACTACTTCTGCCACTGTCTCATACCCTTGGTGCTGCATCACCAAGACTGTTGCTTCTTCACCTTCCTTCAACCACACCAAGAAAGTGATAGCATTTTTAGAGATTTCTAGGAATAGATGGCGTGTTGCTAGTGACATCGTTACCTCTTGAGCAGTGGGATTTGACCTTGAAGGTAGTTATGTTTGTTGGGCAGAGAAAATGGGACCACCCCTTTGAAACACCGTGGAAATTGCGAGTCGGCCTCAGGCAAAGATTCGTGATTCGGGCAAGAATACATGATAGAAT
Organism: Gnetum montanum; assembly: GCA_015680685.1. Taxonomy (NCBI): domain Eukaryota; kingdom Viridiplantae; phylum Streptophyta; class Gnetopsida; order Gnetales; family Gnetaceae; genus Gnetum; species Gnetum montanum. The sequence continues at coordinate 61,352 of MNCI01018074.1, forward strand.
TCCAGAAAGAAGAACAAGACAAGGCAAGGCAAGGAGGTGCGCGGCATCAAGACTTTGGTTTCCCTTCGCAGATTTCTTATCTCACTATGTTTCCATATTTACGTTATAGCATGCAGTGTAGCATAATGACGCTCAGCGAAACGTAGTCTGACATTAGAAGGCAGTTTACTTTAGCAGATTTGGCAAAGACTAAGGCTTAAATAGCGTAATATGCGACTTCTCGTGTATTTTGGCTAAGTCTTTTGTCCAAGGCCGAGTTTACGCTCAGTACGCATGGCAGCGTAATGAGCGTCGAAAAAGTCAAAGAGAGATCAACGACACACAGTAGATCGGCACTTTTCTTTTTTTACATATTGGCCGCCTTACGCCCTTTACGTAACGCAGTGTGTGTCAGCGTAAGTCATCGTCAAAATAATCATTGCTTACGCTTCACTACGCACGGCAGCGTAAATGAGCATAAAGTAGCTTGAATCTATTGTCTTCATGCTTTATTACGCTCTTATACGTGACGCAATGCGTACGAGCGTAATGTAGCCCAAAATCAACAGAGACATGCCTGACCCACATTCGTCACTCATACGCACAATACGCAGATGCGCGTATTGTGCGTAGATACGGATTTCAACACAAGGATGGTCAAGTCAACGATCTTCTGAAAAGTTTGAAACATGTGTTATCACAGCTGTGCCTTCTCCACATATTGTGAAACCTATAAATATCCCAGTTGGCGAAGAAAAGAGTACGACAACAAAGGACAATAACAGAGAGATAGAGACAAGAGGCACTTGGCTTGAGCATTGGCAGTAAGAGCGATTACCCCTTTGGCGAAGACACAACTTTCTCCATTGGCGATTATCGGCAGTTCCGAGCAAAGACTACCTAAGGCAAAAGGAGCAGATCAGAGATCCAGAGATCATCTGGTGTGGTTTGTGAGTTTCTACTGATCAGAAGCAGTTGATCAATAGACGTCAGAACTTAACCTTCCTTGCATCCCTTCTCCGGCCTACAAGGTAGATCGGATTCTATTTTGCACTTCTGCTCAGATAGTTTGCTTGTTTCTTGTTGCTTTGTGTTTGCTTTATAAAAAAAAATCGGGGTCTCCCCAGTGTAACTTGAATATACAAAATACTTATTTTCCTGGGTCAAACTATAGATCTTGCAATCACACGTTTCTCTCTTGTCTGATTCCTGTTGTCGTGTTAATGCTATCATCGTCGTTACCATTCATCTACATTGCTTTTCTCTCATTTCGCAATTCACTGAATCATATCGTTCCACGAAATATTCGTAATCTTCATCGGTTTACTGATTAGTAAGTCCCTGTCTGATCAAAAAGACCATTCAGGGCACCGCGGATTCGTTTTTCCAGCATAGCCCTCGCGCGGATCCGTGGTTAAAACTGTATACACGAGATTTTGTTTGGTATTTTCCAGCTGCCGATATTTTCCGTCGTTACAGTTTTCTAGCGCTAGAAGGAGGGCCTAGGCTCCGATCTGTATTTTTTTGGGTAGCACTGTTAGCGATTTATACCCAAAACCGTAAACGTAATACCTCTAGGGAAGTTTACGGCAAATCGCGTGGTGTAGATCGGTCACGGGAACGATTCCTCTGGAATCCTACAGGGTAGAAAGCCTATTTGCGATCTTTTTGTCAGCTACGTATTAGATCTAGTCATTTGTCACAGCTAATCCACTTGATCAATGGATTCCGTATACACAACCACAACCGCCATGGTCGCTGCTGATGTGGGTACCACATCTGTGAACCCTATCGCTGTCACCAGACTAGCTTTTGGTGCAGCGGGACTATAGGGACCATCACATAGGTCATTGAGACTGCAGGGTAAAGACCCTATTTTCACGGTCGTGACCCCTGAAGAATACAACTTCATCTGCGTTAAGATCCAGGCAAAGCTTGCCCTTAGCCGAGCCGAGATTGAAGCAAAAAGAAACTTTGAGATGATCCATCGAGGAGGTCACGATTTCACTCCAACAGCCTATGACATTATCCCTTTGACCGAACATCAATATGAAATTATAACACAGTTGGTCATGGCCAAGGGCCAAGCTTCACGGGCTACGTTGGAGCCCCAGAATGGAGAGGAGGAAGAGGATGAATTGGCAGCCCAGTCTGAACACTCGTTCCATACTCTGAGCCCCCACACGTACATAAATCCCTTGTTTCCTTTCAACGGAGAGGCCGCTCCTCTTGACCCAGCCATAACCACGCAGATGCATTTCCCTGTCGTTCCACAAGCCATTGCGCAGCAATCCGGGCTGCAAACGCAAATACCCCACAACAACATTGGGGCGGTTTCATTGCCATGTGTACTCAGCATTTCGGTGGTGGTTCCAGCATCCACCGTGCCACATTTTATCCCGCAGATCCAACCCCAAACTATGTCCACAACTCGTCCGATCCAGGCTTTGTCGCTGCCGCCCCCTCCAACCTGACAGATCACCGCCGTCGTGCAACCACAGATGCCTGTCCAACAGCCTACCGTGAGTCAGTGGACCTATCCCGCGGCACAACACAACCAGTCTGCGTATACGGTGTGCAACCCTCAGTGGCACCCGCAACGCATGTTCCACAGATGGTTCCGCAATATCCTCATCCTTATCCCGCGCAGCAGATGGCGACTAACCTCTCTTCCCAAACTGGTGGGTGGTGGTCTTCATAGGCCCCCCTGCCTATAGGGATCCCCGCCCCACCATCTACCGGCCAAACCATCCCACCGTTTCCACTGCCTGGCACAGCTTTTCTAGGTCAGCCCCCTGCTCCTCCTGCACAGGCACCTCCAGCAACGGGTCTGGATCAAGCCTTTCTACTTATTCAAACCCTCACCAAGGAGGTTAGGCGTCTTAAGGCTGCTAGGTCAGACACGGTACAGATCATGGATTTTTACCAAGATGATCCTATCAGCTTAGCGGTCCCTATGTTGTCGTTGCCAACAGAGATGTCCTTGCCTCATTTTACCAAGTATAATGGGGACGGGGATCCTAACGCTCACTTGGTCACCTTTAGATCCGAATCCTTGTTGCTGCAACGGTGGCCTCATACGATCATTCGCGTCTTTGCTATGTCATTGACAGGGAAAGCTCTAGACTGGTATCGGGCCCTCCCATGCTCTTCCATCTCAACCTTGGAAGAGCTTCTGACACAATTCGTGACCCGCTTTAAATACAACTTAAAGCT
>MNCI01018075.1:0-25122 GCA_015680685.1 Gnetum montanum
GTGATACCAAATGGCATCATCTACCACCCAAACAATCCCTCTAGTGTTTTGAAAGCTATCTTGTACTCATCACCAAACCTGATTTTGATTTCATGGTACCCACTCTTTAAATCAATTTTGCTAAAAATTTCAGCATTAGTATTGACATCAGGGATATCATCCATCCTTGAAATAGGAAACTTGTACCTCACTATTATCCTATTCACTACCTTGGAATCAATGCACATTGTACGTTCATCATCATCCTTCTTTGGCACTAGCACCACTAGAACTACATAAGGTGAAATGAAATCCCTCACGAAGCCATTTGAAAGTAACCCCTCTACTTGCCTTTGCGATTCAGTCCTCTGATTTGGTGCTATCTTGTAAGATCTCTCATTTGGAATGGTAGCACTAGGAATGAGGTCAATCTAATGCTATACATTCCTCATGGATGGTAGTCCATTAAATTTTCCCTTTAACACCTTCAGAAATTTCTCCTTCAAGCCTAGCACACCTGTAGGAAGTTCAACCTGCACATCACCATGGTTAGTATTAATTGTTGTTATAATAACAAAACCAAAACCAGTTTCATCATGTTCCTTAATATATTCCCTCTTTCCTAGAAGGATTAAGGAAGCATTAAGGGAGATTTGTTGCCTCACTTATTCAACTATCATAGGAATCAAATCATGGACTCCATCAATTCTAACAACACTCCACACATTTCTTGCTCCATCAAACTAAGCACCATTGTTGAAATTCCAAGGTCTACCACAAATTACATTAGAACAATCTATTGGAAGCACATCACACCTTACAACATCATGAAAACTTCCAATTTTCAATTTCAAAGTACATTGTTCCCTCACCTCTTGGGAAAAGTCTTTAGATAACCAATGCACCTTATAGGGTCTTGGATGAGGATGAGTTACCAAATCCAATTTAGTAGCTACCGTTGAAGAAACAACATTTTCTTGGGCTCCCCTATTAATCAAAATATGAATTCATTCCTCACTAAGTAAACAACTAGCCCCAATATAAAACAAAATTTTCCTATGAGGATGATCTCCTCTATTAACGTTCCCCATTAATGCACAAGAATTTAATTTAGAAGCATCCTTAATTCTTGGAGCATTAGAATTACCTATCTAAAGAGCTTGGCTTGATGGCTTCTCCAACTCCATGGTTTGCACATCTTTTCCCTTGGCTACCTTGTGAAGAAAACATTTTCATCAGTTATGTCCCTATTCTCTACACTTGAAGCACTAAAATTTTAATGAGTTGGTACCTTGACCCTTGCTTCCCTTACTTAGGTCCCTCCTAGTTTTACCCTTCTCATCATCTCCTTTAGTCTCCCTATCTTGATTGCCCTCCTTGTCTTTAGATTTAGACTTGGATACCTTATCAAATCTACATCCCTTCTTCTTACCCTTAGAAGTTTGTTTGCTTCCATTTCCAAATCCACATAATTTCTTCTTAGCTTTGAGTGTCAAATCATAAGCCTCATTAAGGGTTTGTGGCTTATAAAAGAAGCTCTCTTGCTACTATGCCATTTTGAGACCTCCTAAAAATATTGAAGCTTGCTCATACTCATCCTAATTTACCTTAGCTTGATGGAATATATTATAAAATTTGATGTAAAATTCTTTTACATAATTGTCACATTCCCTTAGAAATTTCAACTTCATAATGTTTTCTTGGCTTTGATAAGATTGTTTAAATTTCATTTTCAACTTGTATTTCATTAGATCCCAATCTTTGATAGGTTGACCGTTTCATCTTTCCTAACCCTGAGACTCCTTTTTCCCATCATGTAGAAATTGTACCTTCTAATTTGGATTCAACAATAGGTACCCTTAAGTCATTTGGTATCTCTTCAAACAAAAAATGCTTCTAAAGTGTCTTCAGCCAACTTACAAAAGAATTGGTGCCATCTAAACCATTGAAAGTCTTCAACTCTACATATGGAAGTCATAAAGCATTTCTGAATGCTCTAGTAAGCCTTGCCTCATCTTCATTACCATGATTACTTGAAGAAGTATTGAGCACCACCAGAGCCATTGGAGTTATTATTTAAGGAATATGATTCCCTTCCATTAGAATCCTTAGCTAATGATTTCCTACACTCCCATAGCTGAATTGACTTTCCTCTTCATCTATTCCATCTCCACCTAGTTGCAAAACTTCTTCATCTAAACATGCATGATTTTCACCTAGATATGGCTAGGACCAGCTTGTTTTTCCACCTTTATGCTAATTTCATATAATTAAGAAACCATCATCTAGAAGGTTGACTTCATGCTCTCCATGTCATGATTTATATCTTGCACCTGTTTCTTCTTGGGTGTCATCTAAAATTGACAAAATCCTCAACTAAAATCCAAGCAACAATAAAACTAGGCTCTGATACCAATAATGCTAGAGCATGTTCACTCCACAATTAAATCACCTTCAATTCACTAAATTCAGATATTATGAAAAGACAAATTTATTTGCTAGAAAAACAAGAAAACTAGCTATCTTTAATTAAATTATTCAAAGATTACAATAGGGTTCACATAACCCACAAGAATTCTCATAAGCCTATCATACTCAAATGATATTGCAAAGAATGAGGCTCTACAATTCACACAATGGTTGTTCTCAATGCAAGACACGACCAAGAGAAATCTCTCCTACAACCTAGGATTGAGATCTCAACTTACAAGTGAGATACAAGAGAATATAACACATAGATAAACACACCACAAGATAATCTTGGAGCTACTATCACCTATTGCACTCACCCAATGTGCTCACCCAATCTCTCTTTCCCACTTCTCCTTGCATATAAACTCTCCTCCATCATCATGAATGAAGGCATACATAATTATAAAGATCCAAAACCTAGGAAGATTTCTATTTACCTCCCTAGATATTTCTCACATGGATCTAAGGTCTTTTGGATGTTTCCCAATTGATACACAATGTTAGAGCTTTTCTTCTTCACCGACATAGATGTCTCTTGTTTCATGTAGACATCTCCTATGAGGGCTCTATTCTCAAGAGAGATGTCTACTATTTTTGGAAGACATCTTCTTTGGATTGGAGACATTTACACTTTAGGAAAGACATCTATCTTTATAGAGAGACATCTTCTATGAAAGTCTTTCTTTTGAAAGAGATGTCTACTATTTTTGATAGACGTCTTCATGTTAAGGGAGACGTCTTTGGAAAGACAACTATCTTTTTGGGGAGATGTCTATACTGAATGTACCAAAAATAAAAATGCTTTTTTTCATGTCAAGAGCCTCTAGATGCCTCCCAACAAGTTCCCATAGGTCCTAGAACCTCCTGAACTCATCAAAATAGCCAACAATTACTCCACAGATGCCAAAACATCCAAGAACCTTCATCTTAAAAATTCAACATAAAAATACATACAAAAACTAGACACACATGTCTACATCTCCAAGCATGAAACCTATGAGAAAATATTTTAGGACAAGCATAAGAAAATTAGAAGAGGTCCTCCTACACCAACTATTCTTTCTTCCCCATGATTTGAAGTTCTAGGATTTCAAAAATCATATCTTTTAACTTTTATCCAACCTTTGTACCAATGCAAACTTGGCTTCTTAATAAAAGATCATGTAATCATCCATCATGTGATTTATACAATAGTCTAGTTTGTATGGCTCAAAAGAAAAACTTCCATAGTAACCTTTTACTTGTAAATACCTTTATATCCCATCTTTTTCATATCAGGTTGGGATTGGTAAAGGAATTTCCAAGGTAAAACTTTCTTTCTTGTTCTTGGATTTTCTCCTAGGTCATGTCTCTTCATGGGTATCATACACCTTGCTGGAACAAGATTATGATTTTCCATGATGTTGCTATATGATTTGGTTATAGGCTGAATGGGTATACATCTTCATGATCATTCTAATTCAATGACTAATGCTTCAACTAAATGATTAATTTATTGGATCAATAATAATTTGGCTACATTACCTAGACTCCTAAATGATTAAGATACTAACTCTAGTAGTGCAACCAATGACACACTAGGGGTTAGTGATCTAAGTCTAACTATCATCATAGGCTAAGCATGTGGATCGAGAACTTAGAAAAGGGGATTGAATAAGTTTCCTAATTAAAATGCACTAGCCCTAAAAGCCACACCAAATTTTACATGGTTTGCCAACCTCGGATACTTCCATACTCAAAGGATAGAATCAGTGCACATCTATGAATTTTGTTTCTTCAAAAAATGTGGTTTGAAGCACATACTCCCTATACAAGCTTTGAGCTTTGCTCCAAACTATTTCATTGCTAAAAAACCACTTAACCCCACTAGCTCTCAACAAGCTTAAAATGTGGTTTAGAGGCTTCTACAACATTTACAAAATTAAGCTTCACTTTTGAGTGTTTTGATGTAAAAAAACCACTCAATTGCCCAAGATCCTAACAAGTTCAACAAAGATGTCTTCTTGTAAGAAGCACATCAAGCCCATAGGACTATAAAAAAGAAAGAAAAGAATAAGGAAAGAGTGTAACTAAGTTTACAGGTCCTTGTACTTGAAGCTGAGTACAATTACAATCAAGCAAATGATGTTACAATGAAGAGAAAGAATAGAATTATTTATGTAACGAATGAAAACGTCAGCAGCTGTAATAACACCAAATTCGGTGGACATGATAGTTCCAACCCTGTGCCCACGGGAGGGCAGTGCTGGGTGTGTACGAATACAGGGTGCCCTAAATAGTCTGGTTGATCAGACAGGGACTTACATCGGTGTCAATATAGCTTTTTGCAATATAAATAGTACAAGTTATGGGATGGCGCTTATGGGTAAATTCAACGAGAAAGAAAGGGGACTAAAAAGATGCAACAATGATGAAAAAATGACAAATAGAAGTAATCATGACAATAATATGAAACGATGCTCAAAGGTGAGCAAAAAGAAAACAGAAATAATGTAAGGAAGCCAAACAGTAAATAAGAAATAGAAAAAGATACAGTTGAGAACATGCACTACTTTAGAGCTACAAATCTATTTGACCAGGGAGTGGCACAGTCGGCTGCATGATGTGACAAAGTGTAGAAGGCTCTGAAAATAGCCAAAGTGTGTCGAGAAATAGGAAATGGTTGTGCACTTGGGCATAGACGTTGCATATATACAATGCGGGCGAGATCCTACCAAGGTGGTAGAACGAGGCCATGGGCTTTATGCCAGCCGAGAGAGGTTCCTATCACAAATTGGTCACCTCTCCTTTTCTTTTCCTTCTTGTCAGATCACATATGCTTTTCTTTTTATCTTTTTTCTTATTTCTCTTTTTTTTCGGATCGGTCCTCTGTGTGCTATTTTATGGGCTATTTATAGGGCAGAAGGTGATTAGAGGTGACCATTTTAATATTACGTGTTACAGACCTCTGCCTCCTTACTGGTGCTACCTGAGCCATTTGTAACCGTTGGGCTGGCCAGACTGTTGTAATGCAAGCAATAACTACAATCCTACTATGTCGTGATTGCATCGCCAGCCCCTAGAGGCATGTGCCAATGGCTCAATTGAGGTGAAGTGCATTGATGTCGCACAACCACCTTCATACCATGCTGTATTTTATGACGTGACTTGCTTGGCATGTCGTAGCCTCTTGCCGCATGTCTCACTATATGTCATGTATTTTTTACGCGATGCTATGCTACATAGCGTAGCGTAGCATAGCGACTGACATTGATCGTGGCAGCTTCGCTGATCTACAAACCATTCCCCTAAGATGCAAGTTTTGCACACTTTATTGATTTCGCCTTTCGAACTACCTTATGCCCCTTTTCGTAGGATTGCTACGCCTTGTTGCACAATGTAGCTCAGCGTAGCGTAGTAGCAGACATGGTCCATCGCTTCCTTACAAAAAGAGAGGTCATTGTAGAACTCGAAGTTGGGCGAGGGGAGTAGACAGCGAAGTTGTTGTTGTGTTACGCCATGTGATAGTGTGTAGTGTAACATCCTGTTTCTCCATTGTTTCCTGAGGCTTTCTATGCTACACATCATACCGTAGCACGCTTTGTGACTTAGAAACCTTGCTAAACTGCTTTTTCCATGCACCTAGGCGACTGTCACTGATTTTGGACACTGCTTCTGAGTAGGTTGCCGGCTGTTCAAACTACTTTGGTGAGTGGGCGAGTTGGTACGACACTTGCCCATGCCTAAAGTAGAAAATTTAATGAATTGGCCATCCTAGACTCAGAACGTTCTTTCCCAATGGACTGCTATGGTGCTTGTGTGGACTACAAGACCCTGGTGAAGCCAGGATGACCCCACATTTTCTTTTAGGGTGTTTCATTGGCCCCTCTTTTTCGACATCTAAAGAACAGGCCCGATGGATGTCGGCAAAGAATACAAAACACCATGGCAAGTGAAATGTTAAGGCCATCATTCACTGAGTATTGCGACGTCGCCTGGCTATGCTCAAGGGTGTTGTGTTGATGCTACAGAGGTTAAGGTAGAGAGTAGAGATGATGTTTAGCTGAGTCCCTCGTCGGAATGCTCTAAGGGGCTTGTTTGCATTTTCATCTCTAACTGGTGCTGTTCTTCAACCTCCTATAGGTACGTGTCCCCTCCATAGGATGAGCTATATTACATCCACTGAGAGTCTTGACCTACCTATCGAAGCCTTCTACATGGCGAGCTGTGTTATGCACGTGCTGGAATTCGCACTCTCAAACAGCCATGCTAGTCGAGGCACTCACTTTGTGACGTTGTAGCCTTTGCTACTGTAGCGGGATGTTCATGTGAGGATGATGCTTTGTAGGCTGCTAGCATTGTTGTTATCCTTGGGCACCCTTGTTGGTGTGAGATGCCCAAAGCAGGGCGGCTAGCAACGATCTTGGCAGCACTGCCGATGGAGGGAGCTATCCCCTAGGGCACTGGGGGCGTGGATGCACCAGGATCCCCACCAAAGACATGTGCGCTGAGTTCAGCTATGGGATCAACTGCCACATAGCCGAACATTGCGCGATCGCAACCCTGGCGGGGAATGGAAGCACAACAATATTGTGGCTAGGCCACAATACTGTCAGTACCTCAGAAGCAAGAATGGGCTCAGGAGCTACTGTCAGGGTGGTAGGCCGTAGTGATGGTAGCTTCAGAGGACCTATGTGACATCGTATGACGTCTTCGGAGGGTCAGCATGACACCAGAGATGGTGATGCGCACACCCTGGACCGCGTCTTTCTTGCGTCGGGAACTGTGTCCTGGGGCAGCGATGTCCCACCCATGTGCCAGTATCATGCCATTTCATTCATTGTATATTTGGTGATGATGCCTCATGAGGATGCAACATGATCCCAGTTTTAGGTCTTGGTAGATCGGATACTGGTTTAGCATCCCAGCAAACTGCTATGTTGGTTTGAGGCCCCAACAGATCGTACACGCTAGTTTTACGTCATGGCAGATGCGCGATGCTAGTTTATAGTCATAGTGGACTAACAGTGCCATTTTTACATCGTGGAAAACCATCGCTACCAGTTTACCATCATAGCGGATGCTGTTTGGTGCTGTTAGTTTATCGTCATTGTGGACACTGATCGGCGTGGCTACCAATTTATTGTCATAGCGAACAGTGGTGTGCGCTGCTATTGCACCTTAGACGTAGTATGACTTGAGGTACATGTGGTTCACTGGGTTGGCGAACTCGTTGTCGTCCATGTCCGCCAGTTTGAAAGCTGCATTTCCAAAGGCTTTAACGACCACGTAAGACCCTTCCCAGTTAGCTGAGAATTTACTTGCATGCTCACGGATGGCCTTGAGGATGAGATCTCCCTTCTTTACTAGCCGTTAATGCTGGTCTGCATAGTGCTTTTGCCGCTACCTATCTTGATAGTACTTGATCCGTCTTAGTATCTGCACGTGTTCCTCTTCCACTGAGTCGAGGTCAATGGCTCGCGATTCATTGTTCTGGGCTTCGCTCACAACGTTGGATAAGATCATCTTAAGTGAGGGTACCTGTAACTCAAGAGGCAACACAACTTCAGATCGGTAAACAAGACTGTAAGGGGTCTTACTTATTGCAGTTTTGCAAGTTTTTTGATAGGCCCAGAGGACATAGAGTATTTGCTCGTGCCACCATCTCTTGCTGTCGCTAAGCATCCGCTTCAGTAAGTTGATGATGGACTTATTTGTAGCCTCCGCCTATCTGTTCGCCTATGGGTAGTAGGGGGAAGAAAATGATTATTTAATGCCCAGGTTACTACAGAAGGTTCAAGTTTCCTTACTGTTGAACTGTGGTCCATTGTCGGTCACAATGGTCATCAAAAGCCCGAACCTAGTCACGATGTTATCGAGGATGAAGTGGCAGATTTGCGGGGACGTCGTTTTCCTCAAAGGAATAGCTTCCACCCATTTAGTGAAATACTCTGTGGTGGTGATAATGAAGCTATGCCCCGCGGAAGACTTAGGCGTGATGGGCACTATGAGGTCTAGTCCCCATCATTGGAAAGGCCATGTAATTTGTGTAGGGTGTAGGTCTGTAGGCACTATGTGTATAAGATTTGCATATCTCTAACATGTGTCACATGTCTTGACTTTAGACAAGTAGTTATGCCCCATGTAGGGTCAATAATACCCTAGGCATATGATCTTTGCTTCCATAGCCCTAGGTGGAATGTGCCCACCGCACAGCCCTTCATGGACCTCATTAACTACCCTCTACACCTGCTCACCATCCACACATGCCAGTAATATCCCATCGTAGGACTGCCATCATAGGGCATCACTTCCTATGAGCACGTATTGCTGGGTGCGTTTGCGGATTGCATCTCTCTGGCCTGACGTCAATCTTCCTGGGAGTTCGCCATGCTGCAAGTATGTTTTAATGTTATCGTATCATTCCAAGGTGTTCGCAGCGTCGATAGACGCCACGTGTTCTATTCGAATGATAGGTTCTACACATTCTATGATCGTAGTGGGTCGGTTTGCCAAGGAATACAATGGGATGTTTAATGTGAGGGTAGCTAAGGCGTCTGCTATGTCGTTCTCCCTGTGTGGCATGTGTTGCACATCAGTGGTTGTGAATTATTTTAATAAGGCCTTTGCTAGGTCGTAGTAGGGTTGCAGATGTGTAGCCTTGTAGGCATAAACTCCAGTAATTTGATTCACAACTAGTTGTGAATCTCCCTGGATCACCAGGTGTTGCACATGCATTGCATGGGTAGTTAAGAGGCCTCTGAGTAGCCCCTCATATTCTGCCATGTTTTTAGTGCATGGGAATGTGAAGCAATAAGTGGATGGGTACATTTCCCCAGAGAGGAATGTTGTCACGACAGCGATGCTACCTCCTTGTGTGGTTGAGGCATCATCAAAGTGTAAGGTTGCCTCAAAGTGCGGTGGGACAATAGCAACATTGTTTACATATTCGTCTGGGAACTCGAGGTCGATGACCACCTGGTCATTGACTGGCAAGGCCATGAGTTGGGTTGCTATGGCTTGGCCTTTTGTTGATGATTGGCTCACATAGCGTAGATCAAATTTTGTAGTTATGGCCTTCCATCGAGCTATCCTGCTACTTTCGTATAGGTTGTCAGTGATAGCCCGGAGTACATTGCTTTTGCAAATGATGTTGGTTATGCTGCGGAATAGGTAGTGCTGCCACCTTTTTAGCGCAAACACTAAGGTGAGTCAATTCCTTTCTACCTCATTGTATTTTATTTCATATGATACTAATGCATGGCTTAGGTAATACACTGGTATCTTAGAGTCATCATCAAGCTTTTGACATAGTAGTACCGCTATGCATGCATCAGAGGTGACGAGGTATATGAAGAAAGGCTTGTCCCTCTACAACGGGTACACTATTGGTAGGTAGGAGAGTTCCTTTTTTAGGTTGTCAAAGGCTTGTTGGAATTGGACTATCCACTTGAAGTCAACCCCTTTTTTCATAAGATGTTGCATGGGGTATAACTTATCGGTCAGTCTTGCTATGAATCTTCAAATGAATTGCACTCTTCCTTGTAGACCATGTAACTCCTTTAGGTTTGTAGGGGACGCTAGGTTGATGATAGCTTTGACTTTGTCTAGGTTCACCTGTATTCCAGCCTCCGATACTACAAACCCTAACATGCACCCAGCCTTTACTCCGAAGACACATTTCTTAGGATTGAGATGCAAGTCGTGCCTTTGACAGTACTTGAGGACTGACTCCAGGTTGTGCGGGTGATGGGCTACCTCCTTGGACTTAACTGCTATATCATCTACGTAATCATTTAACGTTTCTAGGATGTGGTTATTGAAAATCTACATCATGGCTCACTGGTATGTTGCTCCAGCATTCTTGAGTCCAAAGGGCATCATGGTATAGTAGAAGGTTCCCCACGGAGTCATGAAGGTGGTTGACAACTGGTGTTCTGGGTTGATGCGAATTTGATTATATTCGGAGAAACCATCCATGAAAGATAGGAAAGCATGTCCAGCTGTGGTGTTGACGAGTTGATCGATGTTCAGTAGTGGAAAGCATGTCCAGCTGTGGTGTTGACCTAGCATCCCAAGGTTTAAATGCTAACAGTGTCGTGATGTCGTGGCGAGCATGCTACGCCACCTGCCATCCCCACCTTAATCAGAGAGAGAGAAAATAAGTTTTTCCATTTTTCTATTACTGCCATAAATAGGGATTGGATCCTGGTAATTTTCCTATTTTTTTTCTCTAGAAGTGCATAATCCTTATTGGAGCACTTCGGCGATTTCGGAGCGCAGAACCACTGCATGAATCCATATCAGGGCAAATTTTTAAGAAGGTTGTAAATCTGCTAGTAGGACTATGGCTCCCAAGACTTAGTTGGTGCTTGCAAAAGTTAGGGAGGCGCAGAAGACCTTGAGACGTGGGCCACGGGTGAGCGTTCTAGCGTGGGAGGACATACTATTGACCCAGTGAGTTTTATACGTCTCTTCCATCCTTTTCTCTTTGCAGCTTCTATCCTCTTCCGCTCTGGTTTTATGTCTTATTTGTTTCGCTATTGGTTTTTTCTGTAGCTATGTCATTTTGTCTTTGGTTTTGTCGTGGTCTTTCTTTCCTTCGATCATATCTATTGTGCAAGGGTCTTGTTGTGGTTATATGTAAGGCCATTACTACTGCGACTGTTGCCACAGCTACAGGACCAAGGTCCTTTAAGCTGCTGGACCATGAAACCTTTGGGAGGGGGTTTAGTTATGTGTGGCGTAGACGCATATTTTTTTTGAATCTGCCATCAGTTGTCTTATTGCTACACCAAGTTACTTGCATGCTCTCGTTACACTAGACTTTTGCATCTTTGTTGTGCTGTGATGAACAAGGGTCATCCTATGTTTTACTTATGGTCGGCTAGGCACTGCTACGTCACGCACATATTATCTTCATGTTTGATGTCACTGTCTGTTATTTACATTATTCAAGGTAGGGCCAAGGTCTAGATTGATCGTTTTGGACCTAGAAGGAGTTTTGTGTCACGTAGGCGAGCCTATGGCCAACATTCCCCCTCCTTTGGTATGTTTGGAAGGTCAAGCGGTTTGTTTTAGGGCTGGGGCACTAGACTTCCTACAATTCCTTAGCCAGTTTAGTGTCATGATTTGGTCCTCTTCGGATGAGGTGCAGGCGTCCGATGTGATAGAGGCTTTGCTACCAGGGGCAAATCGGGGCATCCTGAGATATCTTTTTGATGATGTGACTTCAGGCAAGATGGGAGGGGGGTCTTCCCCACATTCCATAGGGTTGAGGTGCTTGGCCTGGGTTTGCAACATGCCAGAATACCATTGTTATCATCCCTTCAACACGTTGTACCTCTTGTGCCATATGATGACGTATTTTTTGAACCCACAGGGGACTGTCTACTATGTTGGCGGGTGAGTTTCACGTCCGTAATTTTTTTTACATTGGCTATGCTCGGCCGAGGGTTGAAAGTGTGCATTTGTCATCAAGTTCTATCTAAATGACAATGGGGTCCATGATCAACCAGATGAATTGGTCGTGGCACAGCTAGCCCTACAGGAATTTTCCTCTGTAAAAAGCTTGTGAGCGAGCATGGTCGCTCTTTCCGGGGAAGGATATTATCCCCTCCTATGCATGCTCGCCTCCTTCTACAATAGTTTTAGGATGAAGGGTTGTTTGGACAAGGAGTGGAGGGAACCTTTTAAGCAAGTCACACTTGAAATCATCTTAGCAGCTGAACTCTCACTATTCCCCTCACCGTATAGGCCTAGTGGGTTAACAAGCTGGTGTCATTTTTTTTTGGTGTTTTGTGCTAATTGCCGCTTACTGCAGGAGTGAAGAAGCCCCGCGAAGTGATGGTGGTGACCACCAGAGGCAAAGGGGAAACATCTATTTCAAATATGGTGAGGTATCGACCAGCCAGAGCTGGTTGGAACAAGGGGCTCCAGGCCCCTTGGTCAGAAGAATTCAGATGGTTGGGCTCATGGATTTGTTTATGGCACCAAATCCAGGCATCCTTGCTACCAAGATGCTTTCCCTGGTCAACTCCTTTTCTGGGCAAGCGAGTTGCTTTCACACATATGTGCGAGGTGTGCGGGTGGTCATTGACATCAATGACTAGCTATTCGCAGATTTATTTGGCATTCCTAATGATGGCGCCGATGTAATGTCGAAGGGCAAGCAAGAGTTAACCCTCCATAAGCAGCATATTGAGGAGTGGCTGAGGCTCACTAAGGAGCCGAAAGGGTTCCCTATGGAAAAGCTTAAGGATGGTCCTGCCATGGGGATATACCCAGTCTTTCGTGCCTGTGCATTCCCTCAACTGCTTACCCAAGGAAAGGTCTTGGGGCTTGGGTAGGCTTGGGTCATGCGGGAAGTTGTGGAGGAGGGGGCCCATTATAACTGGGCCAAATTCTTGTGTAATGGCTTTCAGGGCGAGATTTTGGGGCTCCATGAGCAAACGGAGTCCCATTCTAACATGCACTACGCCTTCTACATTGGCTGTCTAAAGCGCTTTGTGGAGTTCCTGGTGGTCCAGGAGGGTGGGGTCTGGTCTAAGCTGGATCGTGAATAGATCCCCAAGCCATGGATTTAACAGGTCTTTCGAATCATGCAAGCCTAGGATCCTTTGGAAGTGGTCGGGGATTCATTTTCCATAACGACTAAAGGCTTAATGTTTCATAGCACTTGTGGCTAGGACAGCGTAGGGGAGACTCCACCTACCATACTTGGCAACATGACCCAGGGTGATCGCCTTATGGCTAAGACCATTCCTATGGATTTGCGGAGACAGAGACCTCCCCCAGCTAGGGAAAGCCCTCGTGAAGAGGAGTGACGACTGCGGTTCAACTTGCGGCAAACGCAACCACCCATTGGTGAGCGTTTAGAGTGCTAACTATTTCATGCCTAGCTAGATGGTATCAGTTTTGATTCAATCAAGTTTAATTTATTATGTGTATACCCTTTGCGGACAGTAGAAGAAGAAGGCAAAGAAGAAGGTGACGAGGAAGTGTCAGCCCTCAGACCGGGGGCGATAAATAGAGACACCAGGGGCCCAGCTTTGGAAGAGAGGGTCCCAGCTAGGAATACTGGAGCTCTTGTCTCTGGGGTAGGGGCTCTTATCCTTAGGGAGCCCCTACCTACGAGTGAAGTGGTGTCTTCCCAAAATAAGAAAGATGCTGCCCTCCTAAAAGGGAAAGCACCAGCGCTTGAGGTAGGAGTTCCTACTGACCTAGCTGGACCTTCTATAGAACCCACCATGACTATTTTGGACCAACATGATGTGAGACAACATCCGAATACTAGTGAGCTTAGGTTTTGGATGTACCCTACCATAGTCCTCCTCAGCTGTTACTATTATGCTTAATTGTGGTTGCTTCTGTCATGTTTAATTGTGTACCAGATGCTACCGCTGATATACCAGGACCTTCTCTACCTCGGACAGAGTCGTGGGCTGAAATTCCTGACAAGTTTACATTTGTCCAGGGGCTAGTTGATGAAATGATCAAATGCCTTTAATAGATGGATCCTCGTGTGGGTGAATAGGAGTGTTAATAGCCCCTATGTTGCTACACTACAACTCTTAAACGTATTGATTTATGTCATGTTGACGTGATTATCGTATTTTCTACAGCCTCCCAGCTCAAATGGGACTTGGCTCGACCCATGGAAATTAGCGTGGTGTCTACACTTTCATCCAACATGACTGAAGTGCCTCGTCGTGTATTTGAAGAGGCTTACAACTGTGTTTTGCACTCGGCGCACTCCCTATGGGAATGTAGACGCACCAATGAGGAATTGTGGAAATGGGCTCATAGGAGAGAGTAGAGAGAGATGGAACTGGTTGCCAAGGTGGAGAACCTCAAGTCGAGGATCGATTTCCTTGTAAACCGTAGTCCTGACCCTGTAGAGTCACAAAGGGCTGTGGTCGATTACGCCAGATTTTGGACTGTCGACCATCAGAACGTAGACTCCACCCATGAGATAGTTGAGTAGCATATGCAAATGAATTTGCTGGCCCAGAAGTGCCAAGATATGAAGGACATCAGCGCCAAGATCTTTGAATGGGAGAAGGCCCAGAGGGACACAAGTATACATACAAGCAAGAAAACAAAACCCATCGAAGGCTGTATAAAGATGCTATTGTGGAGGCTTTCTCGTACGAGGCGTTTGTGAAGGCCATCGGCGCTTCTGAGGCTTATGCTAAGTTTAAAGAGTAGGTGCAGGTCACGGAGTCTCCAGATTTGGAGGTGACCCTTCCTACAGGGGAGATCGCCACCACCTCCCTTTCCCCAGGACCTTTGAGATGGACCACTTTGGAAAAGGAGAAATTTGCCGCTATGAACGCTGAACCTAATGACACGCCTTGGGTGGATATCTCAATGGAAGAGATTGAGCATTGCCTTAGGCTTAGTCTAGACCAGATTCCTCTTGTAACGGACGTGGCCTCCCCTCAGGTTAGCTGCTTTGATGATTTGCTACAGCTGTCATTCATCGCATTTGTGTCCCTACTAACTACTTTATCCTTTGGAATGTAGGCTCTTAACGAGGATGTGAGGCCCATGGAGGGTGGGAATGAGGTGTCGGCAGGGGGAAATATGGGAGCAGACGATATACAAGTGAATGTGGTAGAGATGAGGGGCGAAGGCAATGCGAATAGGGATAGTTTGTGAGAGCATGAGGGCGGATCCCCTCTCTCTTTTTGTTTTTTTTGGAAGAGTTTACAAACACTGCCAATAGGCAAAAATTTTTGACTGAAACACAAAATTCCAGAAAGGAAAACCGATTTCGTGTTAGTATGGTATCGAGGTTTTCGTACTCTGGCATACTAATCTTAGGCCATTTCGGGCTGTTTGCGTAATGAGTAAAGCGAAGGTGATAATGCTAGATGTAAGAATTTCATTAGTTTTAGGCCATTTTGGGCCGTTTGTGCAATGAGTAAAGTGATTTTGGTAAAGCTAGCTTTAAGCCTTTTGTTAGTTTTAGGTCATTTCGGGCCATTTTTTAGTTTTATGCCGAAAAGACGACACCCTGGCAGAGTAAGTAGAAAGCGGATATGCGAGAATGGTGATTAGGTGAGAGGTCGCAAGGTTGCTATGCTACTTGCAGCTGTCTTCTGACCTTTTGTGGGTTGACAGGGATGTAAGGCTGAGGCATCTTGCTAGAGCCTTCGCTCATGCTACCATCCTTCATTTGAAAGGGTAGCTCCACCCCAGACATTTTCTAGTTGGAGGTCACTTCGTTGGATCGATCCCTTCATTGTATGGCTGGTGCATGCATGAACAAACACCTCATCTTTAGAGGCTGTAACCTCTGAACCTTGTTCTATGTTTAGGTTATTAATTTCCTATGTTACTGCCCTGTCGTCATGGATTATCACCTGTCTACCCTCGTATGGTAAGTGGATCTCCTAGTGTATAGGCGAGGAAACCGCCCCGAGTTGTGCTAACCACGATCTTCCTAAGATTAAGTTAAACCCGGGCATTTCTTCAACTACGATGAATGTTGCGTCCATGGGGAGCTTATTCCCTGCTACGAAGTTTACATGAACTATGCCTTTTACTAGGACATGTGCCCAGTTGAAGGACCGCAGGCACGATGTCGCTATTGGTTTCATCTTGTCAATAAACCCTAGTTTCTCTATGATAGGCAAAGAGATGACGTTTGTGGCCACTCCATCGTCGACATGCACCCTTCGGATTTGGTATTGGCCAACCCGAATTATGATAAAGAGAGGCACGGTCATCACTTGGCCCTTTTCGGGATCTTCCTTAAGGGCTTTGTTGCTGAAAGTTAGTGGAGGTGTAGACTCCATGGGTGCGGAGGGGAGTATGACTGAGTGGATCATTTCTTCGTCTGCCGGCATGTTTTCATCAATCAGGATTACCGTTAACACGTAGACTAGAGCCTCACAGTGAGGGGCGGATACCATGACTAAGTTGTATAGACTTAACATGGTATTTGTTTGCTTTAGGGTTTTCCCAACCTGGGTTAGGGCATTCAAGAAGTCTTGGCCACTCACTTGTTCGACACTCTCCTCTTCGATTCGTCCTAGAAGACGAATCTCCCGAGGGGAGATGGACCTAGACCCAGGTTCGAATTTTCACTGATGGGATGTCATAGGTTGTGTGCTTGCGTCAACCTTCGTTCTTGATGATGAAGGTATGGTTTTAAAGGGCAAAGGCATAGTCCTAGAGATGCTTTTGACGATATTCCTCTTCGACACCTCGCCCGTCAGGTAGGTCTATTGCGTTGTAGGGCAAGGAGGTTTCTTGTTGCTACATGGGATGGTGGCTGTCAAAGACGTTGGTGTTCTAATGACAAATGGGGCTAGAGGTGTTAGCAGACGGGGTTGAATGGCCCAATCAATGGGTGGTGTAGAGGCTGATGTTTGTGGCGGGACTTTCATGATGAAGGGAAATTACAGGCTAGCCATTGGTGGCATGGGCGTACTATGCTGAGGCACACAAATCACAAATGGTTGAAAGGGTGGCGTGGGATCATTGTCAATACCATTGGCGTTTATTACATAACTGGCATTGTTGGCGTTGAGTGGGTCAGTATAGACGTACATGGATTGGTTTTCGGGACGTACTGGGCTACTTTCATCTAACACCAAATGTCCTAGTTCAATCAGTCTTTGGATGTCATCTTGCAATGATAGACAATAATCTGTGGTATGTCCACATAGTTGATCATAGTCGCAAAACCTATCCAACCTGAAACCTTTAGGGATTGGAGGTTCATTGGGCAGGGCTAAGGATGGGTTTCTAAGGAGCTCGTAGTAGTGTCGATGTCTCATGTTTGCTTCTTCTGACATCCTCTTATGTTGAATGTATCCCCCTACCAATAGTTGCTTCAGGAGTTCTGAAGGTTTAAGGGGCAGCGAAGTATATTTTGAACAATATTTTCGTTCAAAATTAGGTTTAGTATATGTAGGTGTTTCGAGTGCAGGGGTGGCGGGTTGTAATGCTTGGCCCAGCTTAGGCCCTGAGTCAGCTGCAAGCATGGCTGGTTTCTTGTTATTCTTGTTTCTGCTATTGCTATGTTTGGGCTTAGCCTTAGCTACTACAGTAGCTACCATGGTCGTTGGGGCCTTGCCTTTGTCCTTCTTTGTGAAACTGTTCCTATAAGTGACATAAGTTGGGTCTTTACTTGCCTCGGCTGCATGTTGTATGCTTTTCGTCTGAGCAAAAGCTTGACTAAGTGAGCATGGATTAAGATAATATAGTTTTGATTTGATGAATTTGTTCACTGCACCTTTAAAAAAGGCTAGTAAATGAGCCTTCGTGATAGGTTCACGGATTTTATTAAGGGTTGCACTCCATCGTTGAATGAATTTTTGGACTGGTTCCAGTGGGTCTTGCTTCACACTCATTAGCTAATCCAGCGTGGTTTCTGGCTTCAAGTTATACTTGAAGCGTGTCACAAACTGGGTCAAGAGTTCTTCCAAAGTCGAAATCGAGGAACGTGGCAACACGTGATACCAATCTAGGGCTTTCTCGGCTAGAGACATGGCGAAGACACGAATGATTGTATGCGGCCATTGTTGCAGTAACAAAGACACTAACCGGAAGGTGATGAGATGTGTGTTGGGATCTCCTTCTCCATCATACTTCATGAAATGCGGGAGGAACATCTCGGGTGGTAATATCAAGGCAGGGATTGCAGGGTTAATGGGATCATCTTGATAGAAGTCCATGACCTGTACCACATCAGACCCAACAGCTTTGAGGCATTTTACTTTCTCGGTTAGGGTCTGAATAAGCTGGAACACTTAGTCCAAACCTGGGGATGTTGTAGATGTCTGAGGGACTATAGAGGTGACTCCCACGGGTGGCATGGTAGCGATGGCAACTTGACCTATCGGCTCTACCGCTAGGGCCACCCCTACCAAAGGTGTTGTTTGCATTGTCCACCATCTGGTGGATGGTGTCATCAGAGCAGTAATAGCAAGTTGAGCCACTGGGTAGGCTGTTTGGATCATGGGTGGGGGTCCCCATGACCCCGCGCCAGGCTGTGCTGCCTGGGGGATCGGGTAGACCTGAGGGCGAGTGTAATGAGACACCTGCGANGACTTGCGATGGCATAGTTGCTGCGAATACAACCGAGCGATAGGGGTAATGAGGTGCTGGGAACGTGGCATGGCTATCTATCGTGGTTACAGTTGCAGACTGCTGAAGCATAGGGGCGATGGTGAAGGGGGTGATGACAGACAACGAGTTGGTCCAAAAGGACTGGGTAGGCAGGACAAGAATGTGGTTGGCTAGGCCTCCCTCGTTAGATTGGGATTCAAGTTCCTCCTGCCCATCTTGAAAGGTGTCATCCCTGTTGGATGTTGTGTCTTGTTTCCCCTTAAGCCTCATCAACTGGATTAGTTGATCTAGCAGCCTTTGGTTTGCTTGTGTCAGAGGTAGGGAAATGCCCTGGTTAGGAATGAAATCCTCCCCGTTGCAGTAAGCGAACTTGAAGCTATGTTTTTCTTTGAGTTCATGTAAATCTAAAGGCGAGTTAGCCTGCACCTTTGCGCAAAGGAAATTGTAATGCTTGTGTTGCTGGGCCAGGCCCTCAAGTCCTCGATTTTGAATTCTAAGAGACCGGTGTGCTTCCAGTGTTGGATTCAACCGTTGTTCGTTACCAGTAGTGCCTTGCATTGCGAATAGCACTTCCCTGTTGGAGATATCGCCAGCGGTGGAGGTAGAAGTCATCGTTAAGCAAATGATTTATGCAAAAATGCTAGAAAGATTATGAGAAAATGTTAAAAAATACGGAAGAGCAGAAGGATTAAACAAAATGAAAATAGGTGGCTTTTCGTCCTGCAGGATCCCAGAGGGACCATCGAGGTGATTGACCTACATCACACAAGATGGAAACAACCTCAAAGTGTTTCATGCTTTCGCCTGTGCTGACTAGGACACAGGACTCATGTGGAACCACTGTAGAGGAAGCAAGTTAAATCATCATCCAAAGACCTATTGTCTTGTAGGGTTCCAGAGGAACCATCGAGCTGATTGATCTACACCACACGATGTGCAAACAACCACAAAGGGTGTTGAGTCTATGCTAATGCAAGTTGGGGTGTGGAAGGCATATGAGACTACCATAAGATGAGCGAATTAACTAACGATCAGGTAAACTTTGTGTCTCGCAGGATCCTGGAGGGACCGTTGGGGCGACTAGTGTGTACCACACAGAATCAGGTAAAGAACGTAGGCGAGACAGCTATAGGATGGGCAAATTAACTAGCACTCAGGTAGGCTTTATGTCTCATAGGGTCCCGGAGGAACCGTCCAGGTGACCGATTTGCACCGAATGGGGCGGGGTGCAGTACGCAAGCGAGACAATCGTAGAATGAGCTAGTTAACTGGCAATTAGAGGCCTTATGTTCTACGGGGCTCTAGAGGAACCGTCGAGGTGACCGATCTGTGTAGCACAAAATGCAAACAACCACAAGAGGGTGTTGCATCTACGCTCATGCGTATCAGAGCACATAAGGCTCACAGAACTACCATGACACGTAGCAAGGGCACCAAAAGGCCCTCCTTCTAGCACTAGGAAACTGTAGTGACCGAAAACGTCGATGACTGAAATAATGCCAAAGTTGGCAAACACAACAGTTCCAACCCTGTGCCCACGGGAGGGCGGTGCTAGGTGTGTACGAACACGAAGTGCCCTGAATGGTCTAGTCGATCAAACAAGGACTTACATCGACATCAATATAGCCTTTTGCAATATAAATAGTATGAGTTGCAGGATGGCGCTTATGGGTAAATTCAGCAAGAAAGAAAGGGGACTAAAAAGATGCAACGATGATACAAAAAGGACGAATAGACATAAGTGCTATAATAATATGAAACGATGCTCAACGATGAGCAAAAAGAAAACAAAAATAATGCAAGGAATCCAAATAGTAAATAAGAAATAGCATAAGATATAGCTGAGAACATGCACTGCTTTAGAGCTACAAATCTGTCTGACCAAGCAGTGGCACAGTCGGCTGCACGACGTGACGAAGTGTAGAAGGTTCCGAAAATAGCCAAAGCGTGTCAAGAAATAGGAAATGGTTGTGCACTTGGGCACAAACGTCGTGTATATACAATGTAGGTGGGATCCTACCAAGGTGGTAGAACGAGGCCACGGGCTTTATGCCAGCCGACAGAGGTTCCTATCACAGATTGGTCACCTCTCCTTTTCTTTTCCTTCTTGTCAGATCGCATATGCTTTTCTTTTTATCTTTTTTCTTGTTTCTCTTTTTTTTTCAGACTGATCCTTTGTGTGCTATTTTATGGGCTATTTATAGGGTGGAAGATGGGAAAAGGTGACCATTTTAATATTACATGTTGCAGAACTCCGCCTCCTTACTGGCGCTACCTGACCCATTTGTCACTGTTGGGCTTGCCAGACTATTGCAATGCTAGCAATAACTACGATCCTATTACGTTGTGATTGCGTTGCCAACCCCTAAAGGCATGTGCCAATGGTTCGATTGAGGTCGAGTGCATTGATGTTGCATAGCCACCTTCATGCCACACTGTATTTTTTGATGTGACTTGCTTGGCGTGTCGTAGCCTCTTACAGCGCATCTCGCTATATGTCATGTATTTGTTACACAATGCTACACTACGTAGCGTAGCGTAGCGACCGAAGTTGATCGCGGCAACTTCATTGATCTGCAAACCATTCCCCTAAGATGCAAGTTTTGCACACTTTGTTGATTTCACCTTTCGAACTGCCTTATGTCCCTTTTCGTAGGATTGCTACGCCTTGCTGCACCATGTAGCTCAGCGTAGTGTAGCAGCAGACATGGTCCGCCACTTCCTTACAAAAAGAGAGGTCACTGTAGAACTCGAAGTTGGGCGAGGGGAGCAGACAGTGAAGTTGTTGCTGTGTTACACCATGTGATAGTGCATAGTGTAACATCCTATTCTGCCATTATTTCTTGAGGCTTGCTACGCTACACATCGTAGCGTAGCATGCTTTGTGACTTAGAAAACTTGTTGAACTGCTTCTTCCGTGCACCTAGGCGACTATCGCTGATTCTAGACACCACTTCTGAGCAGGCTGCCAGCTGTTCAGACTACTTTCGCAAGCAGGCGATTTGGTACGAAACTCACCCATGCCTAAAGTAGAAAATTTAACGAACTGGCCATCTTGGACTCAAAACATTCTTTCCCGATGGACTGCCATGGTGCTTGTGCAGACTACAAGACCCTGGTGAAGCCAGGATGACCCCGCATTTTCTTTTAGGGTGTTTCAATTTAGAATGGATAATGAAATTTTTTTTGCAAATAGTACTTGCACAATTCCCAAAATTTTGACATCATCTTATAACCTTGCAGTTTCCTAAAAATCCTCAAAATTATGGCAATGGCTACAAAACAACTAGTGTAGACATCTACTTTGAAGTTGAGACATGTATCTATGATTGTCCTAAATGCAAGAGAGACATCTACTTGGAGAGTGAGACGTCTATAGTGGGACATCTACTATTTAGGATAGACGTCTATTGTTTTTTTAAGACATCTAACCAACTTTTGAACTTTGAATTCTAAGGATTTATCTTATTAATTTTTCTTCTTAACCATCCTTGAAACATCTTCATTTGACCTGTAGACTTCATTTTCATCCATGCTCTCATCTTTCCCATGTAGTCTTTATTATAACATTTTTACGTAAATCTCATTTCTTTGATTTCTCAATTTTCCTTGTGGATTTCTTGTTCATGTTTTGCAAAGTCATCATCTACAATATACATTCTAAATTGTCTATTTTCCTTAAGGTTTTGACCTCCCAAAAGGGAAACAAAGCATTTACTCTTAAGATTCAAGATGGCTCAAGAGATTACATTTGTTAGTCTTAGCAATTAAATTGTTACATATGATTAGTTATCTAAGTTATGGCCTCTTAAGGAATAGTTTAAAATATTTTCAAATTATTGGATACTTGGATGATAAATCTAACCTCATCATTAAGTTTAGAAGGCTGAAAAATGTTTAAAGTAACTATTCATATGTTAGAAATGAACATCGTATGCCCAAGTTATGCTAAAATGAGTCTCAGGGGTCTTAAGGCACCCTATTGGATAAGAAGTAAAAACTAATTTTTAGAGCTTTGTGATATGGATTTCACTTCACCATTGCATTCAAAAGGTTGAAATCTATAAGAAACGGCTCTTTGTTTGCCAAAAAGGTTTTGAGAATCAAAAGCTAAAGATTCCAAAGTCCAAAACCTTAGGCATAGAAAATAAGAATTCTTGAGAGGTTACTCATCCCAGTATTACTCCAATATGAGTGTGCTTCATTATGGAATTTTTCTCCAAGTTACTGCCAACGTAAAAGAAATTTTCTCAGTGTTTTCAAATTTAAATTTTATTACCTATTTTTGATATGTTTTAAATTTCTATCAATTAACAAAAAAATTTAAATTTTTTCATCAATTGATGAAAACTTTTTCCATTACTGAACTTGCTAAGGGAGGCAAGATTTTATGGCATTGGCGGTGTCTGTTAGGGCTCTAGGTGAGGTAGGATTTTATGGCATAGGCAAGGTCTATGGATGCTTTAGGAGAGGTAGGAATTCATGGCATTGATGGTATTCACCCATGCTCATGGACATCGTAGACTATCCAAATTTCTAATGGGTTTTTCAGCAACAAAAATAATGACAATGAAGAAGGTGCAGGCGGTAGCGAAAATAGTGCACTTAGCACCAGGAAAAATAGCACAAAGTACAAAGGATGATACTAGAGGATAGGGAATGTAGGAGNGAAAGACCACCACAGGTGAATGATAAGAAGCATGATAGACTATAGACGACAGCAACAGGCAAGGCATACAACAAGTGGTGTTAGGTCATAGGAACAACAAGGGTGAACCAATGATGCACAAGCAACGATAGCTAACATAGGGGCAGAAGAAAAGTAGTGCAGCAATAGTGGAAAGGGACAACCATTTGGCTGGCCACGATTCATTGGGACAAGGTCACAAGGCCCTACCATGCAACAGCATTTTTGGCCAGGGACATGACTAGGCTGGCCGTGACACAGGGAGACCTGGATAGCTGGCCCTGTAGCTAACCACACCGCCCTAACCCTATGGGTTAGGATCAAAGTTCATAAATTAAAGTTAAATTACTTTTTATTATTATCATTTTATAAAATTTGTTTAATTAAATTTTAATCTTTTAAAACTTTAAATATTAATATACGTTTAATTATAGCAAATAGGGTACTTATTTCACTAGTTACTTAAACAAACCTTAAGATTTTGGTTTAATAATCTTCAAGTGATAGGTTCAACTCCATGCCCCGAGATTTCAACATTAATTTTTTTTCAACTTTTTATTATTATCTTATTCTAACATGCATAATGAGAAACTTTGAACTACAATATCTCTAAAACTGTAACTCTAATCAATATGAAATTTATATTCTTGGAATTATCTCGATAAGTAATACACATTGTGTTCAAAAACTAGTTGGATTTTTAGGATTTAAAAGCATCAAAATAGCTCATTCTACCAAAAATGACATTACTAGGTTGATGTGTATGCAACTTCAGAACTTCTTAATGACTTGGATGATTATAAATGATATACCAACCCTTGAATGTAATGATATAAGTTTTTACTCAATGATTTGACAACTATCATGTAAGAATCAAGATTATGCCATAGGTACTAAGGAGAAGTAAGGCATCACAACTTTACTCACTGAGTATTGATTTCCTTATGGGTCTTGTGATAATAATTGTTATTGTTTGGGTAGGGATAAACCAATGGTATGACTAGATTGAATTATTAAACTTGCAAATGCATAGGTCTTAGGTAAGATGAGTAATGTCAAGTTACAAGGGTTAGTTTCTTCGAACATTAAGATCCAAACAAGATAAGATTAAATTAGGTCATGGTTAGGCCTTCTAGGATAACTTAACAATGACCTTAATCATTTAACATTATAATAATATTGCAAAATGTGTAAGAGTTACCTACACTAGTATGTCTTTTTCTTACCAATGTCTCTTGCTATTTATGTACCTTGTTGTGATGCAATCAAATTTTTTGGTTGGTAATATCCATGAAAGTCACTTTAGGAAGGAATCTTGTTGGTTGGTGGGGTCCATCATGAACATGATGTGCATTCATGGTTTTTTTGTAGATGTGAGATTTGTGGTTTGGACTCAATTATCCATGAAAATCGTTGCAATATATCTTTTGGCTTACATTGATCATCTTGGACATAACATTTGGTGGTGGGACTCTCCCTAGCTTTTGGCTCCATGGTTTGTAATTAGCCTTTGACTTTGATTAGCCCTTGGATTGTGGCTTACTCTTATACCAAATGTGATATCCCATTTCGAGATGTCATGGAAAATGTCAAATATAAACTATATTAGACATTAAATGTAAAAAGATAACATGGCAATGTCAAATATGTATAACATTCAACATTATGCATAAAGAAAATAATAGGGAAAATGCAATAGGAAAAAGAAAATAATTCTTTATTAATATGGAATAATTTATCTAAGTCATTCTTTGAGAGTTCCTTGGGATTATCTTTCTTTAGCATCTATCCATTAGAGGATATTCAACACTTCCACTACGATTAGGCCTATCACCAACCAAAAGGAATGGTCATTCCTCTTCCTGTCTCACTTAACCTAGTACCTATTACTCACTTTTACCCAACTCCAAAACTCCATG
>MNCI01018080.1:2946-26583 GCA_015680685.1 Gnetum montanum
CTCTCTTGCTAACCACTCTAATAATTGGAGTAATCGTCGCTCTAATAATTAGAGTAATCGCCTCTATAATAATTAGAATAACCACCGCTCTAATAATTAGAGTAATTACTACTTTAATAATTATAATAATTGCAGCTCTAATAATTATAGTAACCGTCACTCCAATAATTACAGTAACCGCTGCTCTAATAATTAAAATAACTGCATCATTATGGATGGCCACAACGGCTATAAAACCAGGGGAAAGGGCTCTCCCTATCAATCCTAAAGAGTTCTTTCTATCAGTCTTTTAGGAGGGCTTCCTCTTCAGAGGTAGCGGTTTCCTAAAGGGCTCTTTCGATCAGTCTTGAGGAGGGCTTGGTCTCCACTAAGCAGCAGTTTCCTCTTTTCTTTCCTTTCTATTAACCAACGATAACGAGCAGCATCGTTGCAGGTTTGATGGCGCTTTCAATTCCTTACGAATGCAGGGACTGCATTTCGAAAGTGTTGGAAGAAACGCTGACATGGTACGCAAGCGATTGCAAGTTCCAGTATCATCGTCCAGACCAGCATTTAAGGGCAACAATAAGCTTGAATTTGTGGGATTGGTTTTGGAGCTACGATGCTGACATGAGCATCCCCATATTTCTGCACTTGCTTCATATGTGGGATGATGCTTCTCCCAGGCTTGTGGTTGAGTGCGCTAAGAAATTTCGTTGGGGAAGGGATTCCACTACCCTTATTGATTTTCCCGATGATGATCAGATTTTGGCTATTTCACAGTGGATTCCACTTGACCGCCTTGTTTTGGATTTCAGTGAACAGTTCATAGAATGTCCCAGCTACTGTAATACCTCCCGCAAATGATTTCAAGATTTTACCCATGTAAAGAAGAGAAGAATACACGTCAAATACAAGCTTTGAAGCAAATCACACCATCAAAGGGTGTTTGAATAGAGCACACATTTCTTTTCTGCAAATTCCTCCACTGATATTATTAAATTGGAAATAGACGTTTATTGATATACGAATTGTGTATATTCTTCTCCTACATCATCGTAGCATTGAGCCATGAATAATGATAGGCTGGGAATTGTATTTCTCCCCTTACAGTTTTCTTGTTCATATTTGTATTTGGTTATGCTTTATACACTGTGTTGTAGTGTGGATTCCTTGTTTACATGGTTCAAAGCATTGTTATCTATAATAACGTGAGGTACGAGTCCACTTTTTACTCTAATTGTAAAGTGTATATTAGTTTGCCAGTCGTACAGACGTAGAATCGGGATCAAGTTTTACATCAAAATTGAAAATTTTTAAATGTCGTTGCAATGACTTCGTACTTGCTACCATATTACAGCGACTTGAATGTGCAAACAACCATGAACCATGCCATTGCAGTTTTTGCATCTCATGTATATTTACCCCCAAGACATATAATAGACAATGAAGTGTTATTTTGGTTCGATTCTATTGGGCAGTACCAAGTTATAAATTAAATTTTTTTTCCTTAAGGAATTCTTAAAGTGGTCCTACAAATCCAAGGAATCTAAATAAATGCAAGAAAAAATTTCAATATCACCCACTAAAAGTGAACCCTTAACTGAAAGTTAGCAAATTATGAATTTATTCTTATCTGAAATACTAAACAGGTCATTCTTTCTAGTAACATTTCTTTTGAATGTTCTAGTGAACATCTCTTTTAACATTCAAATCCAGTTGAGCACCGAAATTGACGGGACGACATTCAACACAAACACAAACAAAAACACCCACACCCATGTTCACACGGCACTTGCTCACCGCCTTCCAACCAAAGACCTGCCAGAAACCAGGAAAGAAGCAGAGCCTCCGATTCGAACACGGAACCTGCAACTGCAAAGAAGGAAGGAAAGAAGGCCACAAAAAAACCCCCCAATCATGGCCCGCCCTGAAAATAATAGTATCCAGATATCACAAGACAGCTTTCCCACAGCGCAGCGTGCCTGCCACGCGATGGATTCCCGGAAAATGAAAGATAAAAAAATCAACAATAAAAATGCCGCCCGCGGCGGTCAAAGGCCAAGCCAAAAAAATGGGCCTATATAAGGAATTCAACCCAGACGTCTACCCTGCAGACGGGTTCATACACGCAGCAATCATTTTCATTTTGTTTTCTGCTTTATTATTGCACAGTGAAGGAAGCCAAATCTAATTGCAATGCGTTTCAATTTCGGGAGCTTTATCCTGCCTCCTGCAATTGCAGTCGGAGTCTGACATTATTGCGGAGGCTACCGTTTTCCTAGGATTTTGGCAAAATTTGTAAGCGTTTTTAAGGCATTGGTGCTTATTTTTTGTTTTCGTCGTAGTTGTTGATCTCGTTAGGATTTTTGCCGTTGTTTCTGCTTCTGCCGCAGCCGCTGCTGGTTTTTCTTCTTCTTCTTCTTATTTTGTGGCTTCGTCGTAGTCCACATGATCGCTGCTACACGAAGATGCATATAATCGGCGCAAGTAGTCTTCTGCGAGCGACACGATCATCTTCCAGTGTATTGGTAAGGGCTTTCTCTGGTAGCGGTTCGTCTTACAAGCGCTGCTTCTGCGTCCACAGCTCATCCTCCTACGCATATCCGAGCTTCCGCACCGTTGCCGCCCTCGCCGTCAGGAGCGACGCCGTCAGAATCAAACCCTTGCAATCTTCGTCTCTCTCGTTCAACCGCGCCGTACGCAGCTCCCTAGGGTTTGGCTCCCGTTTCGTCTCATCCATCGCTGTGAGAGCTGCCGCTGCTCCTGCCGTGCTCGCCCGGCCCGATCGGAAAATGTCTACCGCCGGTGAGTATGCTTAAGCAATTTGTCGTGTTCGGTTTTTTCGCTTCCGGATCCGCCGCGTTGGAATCATTTCCGTGGCTTTTTGATGCTTTCCTTTGCCTCTTGACGGGAGAATGTCGTGTGCTTTGATGTTCAGGTTTTTACTACAAATGCGCGAATTTCGGTCGTTTTGCCTTTCGTTTTGTCTTTTAATGCTTATGAGCGATCCTGAATTGGTTACGGATCGCGCGTTTTCTCTGGATTTCGTTTCTTGCCTTGGATCTTTCGCAAGCACTGGATGCGTTGTTTTGTCGTTCACATTCGATGCTTTGTTCGTTTTAATATTTTCTATTATCGTGCACTTTCAGTGTATACTACAGCTCGTTGATTTTCTCGAGGTTGGATTGATAGAATTTGATTAAGTGAAAACTATGGGTTGTGTTATTCAGTAATGCATAATCCTGAATTTCGTTGTCGGTTTGCAGCATCGTTTTCTCTTTGGAGATGCTGCATCTTATATTTTCATTTGACCGTACCTATAGTATGGTGATTCCGAAAGACGCGATGCCATTATATGATATCTCTGTTTCATCAAGTTGCCATGCTGGAATGAGCCACGTTATTTTAAACAATCATTTTTAATGAAAACTTATGTTATTTTTTATTTTTAATATTTTAATTTTATTCCATTTTTCTTCGCTACAGCTACAGAGAATGTCTTCGACAACATCTTGACTAGCCTCTCTAAGCCAGGTGGTGGAGAGTTCGGAAAATTTTACAGCCTTGCTGCACTCAATGATCCTAGGACTGGTAATGCCTGCTTTCTTTTAGAATTCCCTGTTTGCGCTACGATGAAGTTGCAGAACGAAACATTGGATTGACATCTCTACTGTTAGTTTCATAAACGACTTCTGGCTTTAAGTTTATTGCTTCTATGACCATTGTGCGACACTTTTCAATCTGGAACATCTCCACCCATGGCCACTCTATAACAACGTGCACACATGAATGTCGACATGTGCAGATAAGCTTCCATACTCTGTTAGAATTCTTCTGGAGTCTGCAATTCGTAACTGTGACAACTTCCAGGTCACAAAAGAAGATGTTGAAAAAATTCTAGATTGGGAGAACACAGCTCCCAAGCAGGTTGAAATCCCTTTCAAGCCGGCACGGGTCATTTTGCAGGTTAGCGTTCGTCAACGTTTTCTTGTTTATTTTAATACTGAATAAACAGTTCTCTGGGTAATGTGTACGTGGCAGACATTTTACTGCGTGTTTTTCAATGTTGCTTATTGTGCATCTTTTTGGAAACTATTTTAGGATTTCACGGGTGTTCCAGCTGTGGTTGATCTTGCTAGCATGCGAGATGGCATGAAACAATTGGGCGTTGACGCTGATAAAATCAATCCATTGGTAAGATAACGTCGCGACATTCGACTTTATAGGCTTTTTATTTTCGTGTATCACCTTATAGGTTTTTTATTTTTGTGTATCGGTTTTTGAATGGCGAGAATTGAAATACACGACTCTCTGAAGAAAGTACTAACGTTTGGAGATTTTTTTCCAGGTGCCTGTTGATCTTGTTGTTGATCACTCGGTGCAAGTTGATGTGGCTAGGAATGCTAATGCTCTTCAAGCAAACATGGACCTGGAATTCCACAGAAATAGGGAAAGGTTCGCCTTTCTGAAGTGGGGTTCAACTGCTTTCAAGAACATGCTTGTCGTCCCACCTGGCTCTGGTATTGTGCATCAGGTAATACATATTTCTCATTTGATATAGTTACTTTGCTTTTACACACCGCAGTTTTTATTTTGTGCTTGTCAACGCCCAAAAGTTGAGCATCGGTAAAAATTTTGATTTATTTTGTCATTTTTCTTCAGGTTAATTTGGAATACCTTGGAAGAGTTGTCTTTAACAGCAATGGCCTTCTTTATCCCGACAGTGTGGTAGGAACTGATTCTCATACAACTATGATAGATGGTTTAGGTGTTGCTGGTTGGGGTGTTGGCGGTATTGAGGCAGAAGCTGCTATGCTTGGCCAGGTAAAAAGGAACAATGTTTAGTCCACGAAATTTTGTTTCCTTTTATTGATAAAAAATAAATACCATTGCATGTGTTCATTCATTTCACTTCTGTTCAATCTTTGTCAAATTTGCAGCCAATGAGCATGGTGCTTCCAGGAGTTGTTGGGTTTAAATTGAATGGTAAACTGAGAAGTGGAGTTACTGCTACTGACCTTGTCCTCACAGTGACTCAAATGCTCAGGAAACATGGTGTTGTTGGAAAATTTGTTGAATTTTATGGTGAGCAGTATTGTATCAGGAAGCTGAGTTTTATCTATTTAAGGACTGCAACTTAAGTGTTTGCTTAGTTGCATTACCATTTATCTTTGGTAATGTAGGTTAATTTTCAATTTTTGTGTTCAACCTAGGCGATGGGGTTGCTGAATTGTCACTAGCTGATCGGGCTACTATTGCTAACATGTCCCCGGAGTATGGAGCAACCATGGGATTTTTCCCTGTAGATCATGTTACACTGCAGTACTTAAGATTGACAGGGCGTAGCGAGGAGACAGTGAGTGTTATGTTACTCTGTTTGAATTCGGGTGTAAGTTATAAGTTCTACTTGCAGTTACCGTAGGATGTTTCTGTGGCTGTTTTGTAGGTGAATATGATCGAAGCTTACCTGCGTGCAAACAAAATGTTCGTGGATTATAATGAGGTATACTTATCATCTTAACTAAATTTAGCTCTGAAGGTCTTATAAATTCATTTTTTCACATATTTATTTATGGATTCCAGCCTCAAGCAGAGAGAACATACTCGTCGTACTTAGAATTGGGTTTGTCTGCTGTTGAGCCCTGCATCTCAGGTCCCAAGCGGTAAGATTATAAAATTTCTATAATTTTTCCCATTTCTTTTTTTGGGTTCAATGTTGAAGGCTTTTCTTTCTTGCTTGTGCTGCTGTGCATTTTCAGACCCCACGATCGTGTTCCTTTGAAGGAAATGAAAGCAGATTGGCATTCTTGTTTGGATAACAAAGTTGGCTTCAAGGTTAATGTTTCTAATATCATTTCAGTGGGATCAGATGCTTTTATTATTTGGTTTTCGTTTATGAATCATTGGTTAGAAAATGCTGATCTCTGCTGTATAATTACAGGGCTTTGCTATCCCCAAAGAACATCAGAACAAGGTGGCAAAGTTTACTTTCAATGGCCAACCTGCTGAACTAAGACATGGTAATGTTGTTATAGCTGCTATCACAAGTTGCACTAACACTTCCAATCCTAATGTGATGCTTGGGGCTGGGCTTGTTGCAAAGAAGGCCTGTGAATTAGGTTTGGAGGTGTGTGTTTATTTGGATAGTGAAATTGCACATCTGTTTAATACTTTTTTAAGGTTTAGTGATATACTTGAGTTTCATTGGTCATCGTTACCTATTGGTCAGAGTGTTCTTTTTATATCAATTAGGTTTAAGCTTCAGATAATGATAATGACGACGACTGTGAGAGACATTGGTTTCATATTATTCTGCTGTTTAATGCTTTTCAGGTTAAACCATGGGTGAAGACAAGTCTTGCCCCGGGATCAGGGGTGGTCACCAAGTACCTGCAGAAGAGGTATTTAATAGACTTGGTACAGACTTATGTTATTGTAAGGTTCTTTTCCTTGTCTAACATCTACTTCTCTTTTCAGTGGCTTGCAAAAGTATCTTGACCAACAAGGTTTCCAGCTTGTGGGATATGGGTGCACAACATGTATTGGCAACTCTGGAGATCTCCACGAATCAGTGAGTGCGGCAATTTCTGAAAATGGTAAGTTTTTAAGCATAGCGCATCAATGCATGTCCCCAGGTTTGTTTTCATCAATTTGATTCTTTGCAGTTAACAAACTTGCAATAAGCTAGCTGAGTAGTGTATATTGTGGCTTTATTTTCTTTCAGACATAGTTGCTGCAGCCGTGCTGTCTGGAAACAGAAACTTTGAAGGTCGTGTGCATCCTTTGACAAGAGCGAATTATCTTGCTTCACCCCCTCTTGTTGTTGCATATGCATTGGCAGGAACTGTAAGTTTGTTATCTGCATTTACTTTCGATTGATATTATTATCGTTATCTATTGTTATCTCGTCTTTTAATGCCCCTAGTTGGATTGTCCACGGTACTCTTTTGCATGAATAGGTTGACATTGATTTTGAGACACAGCCAATTGGTGTTGGCAAGGATGGTAAGGAAGTCTACTTTAAAGATATCTGGCCTTCAACAGAAGAAATTGCTGAGGTAAGAAAATGATAATATGTTTTTAAAATGTTTTATTGATCCTTGTTAAATTTAGATTGTGTTATTTGAAAAACTGTTGAGGAAGTGCTAACCGTTAAAAGTCATGACGTAGGTTGTGCAAACTGCTGTCTTACCAGACATGTTTAAGCATACTTATGAGTCAATTACGCAAGGCAACCCAACGTGGAACGAACTATCTGTCCCAAGCGGCACTCTGTATACGTGGGATCCAACTTCTACTTATATCCATGAACCTCCATACTTCAAGAATATGTCTATGACTCCACCTGGTCCTCATGGAGTTAAAGATGCGTATTGTCTGCTTAATTTGGGAGACAGTATTACTACAGACCACATTTCTCCTGCAGGTAGTATTCATAAAGATAGTCCTGCTGCAAAATATCTGATGGAGCGTGGTGTAGACAGAAGAGATTTCAACTCATATGGTAGTCGTCGAGGAAATGATGAGATTATGGCTAGAGGAACATTTGCCAATATTCGCATAGTAAACAAGCTTCTGAATGGTGAAGTGGGTCCGAAAACCATTCATATCCCCACAGGAGAAAAGCTTTATGTATACGATGCAGCAACGGTAATTTCCTAGTCTATTTGTTCATCACTAGGAAGTATTCTGTCTTTGACCCTGCGGACTGATGTTCTGTTAAATGTCTCTTCATTTCAGAGGTATAAGAATGCTGGCATTGATACAATTGTTCTTGCGGGAGCAGAATATGGTAGTGGAAGTTCTAGAGATTGGGCTGCAAAGGGTCCAATGTTGCAGGTTTGTTATTTAACGAGGAAATGTTTCATTCGTTTTCGTATTTGAAATTCGGGGAGATCGAATTTAAGTTTATTCTGTTTCCTTGGGTAGGGTGTCAAAGCTGTAATTGCAAAAAGCTTTGAAAGAATTCACCGTAGTAACTTGGTTGGTATGGGTATCATTCCGTTGTGCTTCAAAGCCGGAGAAGATGCTGAAACTCTTGGTCTCACCGGCCATGAGCGTTTCACAATTAACGTTCCTAATGACATTTCACAGCTTAAACCTGGTCAAGATGTTCTTGTGACAACAGACACCGGAAAGTCGTTCACATGTACTGCTAGATTTGACACACAGGTACTCTACCGGATGCTAATTTTTTATTTAGTTATTTTTTAAGTGTCAGTCTGACTTTAATGACAAATCTGTTTGTGTTACAGGTTGAGTTGGAATATTTCAACCATGGAGGTATTCTCCCTTACGTTATTAGGCAGCTGGTTGCCAAGCAGTAGGCGAGACCCATGTTTTAAGATGCAGTGGAAAACTGTTTCACCAAATTTCATGGACAGTTTTGACTTTGAATAACACCATGAGCACCATGCATCATGGAAAATTTTATATTTGATT
Source organism: Gnetum montanum (assembly GCA_015680685.1). Lineage (NCBI taxonomy): Eukaryota > Viridiplantae > Streptophyta > Gnetopsida > Gnetales > Gnetaceae > Gnetum > Gnetum montanum. The sequence continues at coordinate 11,371 of MNCI01018080.1, forward strand.
GTGCGGTTAATGATTTTGGGCATGATGGGCAACCGCTCACTTTAATAAATGCTTTTAACTTTTAATTTGCAGTTATATATGTTGTGGCCTAATCCATCATCGAATGATTTGAAAACTCTTTTTATTGATTAGATTTTAATCATGACTGATAATGTCTTAGTTATATTGATGAAATTTGTAGAATTTCTTGAATATTATGTTATGACGTGTCATTGCTTATTATTGTGGGCCCGGTGATGCAACTGAAATTGCTACGAGATACGTGGTTTAAAACGTCAAAGAACTATCTATAGGTCAGATTAAATCATCTTTTAGTTCAAGCAGGTGTTGCTACCAATGGGTTATTAGTTAATTGGCTCTGACCTCTTCAAAGTGTGTGAAATCATTGTATCATCTATAATTTGCATTCATTGTATCATCTATAATTTGCATTTTTTTTTCTTTGCTAGACCGCTGGGATCATATTAGATTTATGTTACTTTAATTGATTTCTCAAGAGTTGGATAAAAAGTGTTAATTAGAGTTAGATAACAAGGTATTAATTATAGAAGAAAGTGTTAAAAGTTAATGGTAGTTGAGATGTAGTGGGCAATAGTTAATTTTAAGAAATAAAATTGCTAGTTGTAGAAAAATAGAACAATAAAAAATTGCTCATTGTAGTAAAAAACTAAGAAAATTTTTAAAGATATAATGGTTATAATAAAAATGGTTAGTTGCAAGGGTGGTTGGTTTAGTTTTTAATTTGTGTTAAGAGTATGGGAACATGGGTTAGAATTCTTGAAATGATATTAAAAAATTTTTATCACAAAAATTTCAAGTTGATAAGTAATGCATTTCGGACAATTCTATTTGCTTGATCTTATGAGTTGTTACTCATTTAGCTATTGGTTGATCTATGTTATTGTAAATAAAGTGTATGACTTTGTTTTAGCTTATTAAGTTGAACAAGTTCTTTAAATGTTTGTTGTGCTTTGATTTTTTAAAGTAAAATTGAGAGAGTAATTTAGCAATCTATATTAACAAAGTAAGAATAACATTATATTTAAATTAACAAACTTAGAATAGTATTACATTAAAACATAAAATAATAGAAACATGGCTTGGTGGGCCAACAAAACAAAGTTGGTTTGAAAATGTTAGAAAAATAAAAAAATGTACTTAAAAAATGTGTTGTTGTAGATGTGGGCAGAATTAGCGTAGAAGAACAATAAGAAAAACATAAAGGGATTGATGGTTGGTGGTTGATGTAGGAGGTGCTACCTAGGTAGTGTTATAGCATTGTTGATGGGGTTAGAGGCTTTATCATTTTTGGGGGTTGAGATCTAATTGAAGGCTAGTGGGTTAAGCATCTCACACACACAAAGGGGTTGGTTTTTGATTTTGGTACTTGTCATAGTTTGGGATGGATGAATATGCCTTGTTGGTTGTTTGGAAATGTAAAGTTGGTGATAATGTTTGTAGGTTTAGTCGATCAATAGCACATGAAGGGTCCAAATTAGTTAAAAACCCATAATTTCTTAGGGTCAATGTCAATGTGGACTTGTTTAGTGTTGTGGGAATGGGAGCTCCCCTATGGGTGGTCAATAGGATGCTTATGGACAATTGTGTAGTAGTTTAGAAGCATTGAGGGTGGGGTTGTTGAGGTTTGAGGGGGGTAGAGGTGGGGAGGAGAGGGAACAAAATCTTGATTAGGGTTAGTGTGCGGTGGGAAGTGGCAAATAAGGTGGGGCATCATTTATTAGGTTGTTGGTATTTGATGGATCCTATTATAATGTTTGGTGATATTCATCCTTTGTAGCATGAGTAGGATCTTTGTTAGTGGTAACATTGGTGTATTTGTTGACATTACCCAAGATGTCAATGAGGATTGTCTCCTTGCTATGTGTCATTACAACAAATAGGTAGTCTAGATGTAGGTGTGTAGGGGTATGCTAGAGTGTCATCAAAACCTTCCTTAGCAAGCATTGCAGGTTGTTTCTAGGGGAGTCATTAAACTTGCTGCATTTTAGTTGATTGCGTCATGAAGAAATATCTTAAGGTCAAACCCCCAAAGGTTCTCTCTATAAATATGTTCCATAATTACAACATACCATTTTATCAAGGATTAACATTTAGCCAAATGGCATCCATTTGGAAACAAGGACATGACATCTTGGATTGGGGGATGTCAGAACCTAAAATAAGGACATGACATCTTGGACATCCATTTGGAAATAAGGACATGACATTCGTTTGGAAATAAGGACATGACATCTTGGACATCCATTTGGAAATAAGGACAAGACATTTACTAGAGGTATAGTTGAAGATATATAACCAACATGATGCATTTGAAGATATAGATTTATTATGAATCCTATGGGTTATATTGAGCATATTTATTTTGATAACTCCATTTTTGTCCAAAGATTCTAATTAATAAAATTAATGATTGAAAAGATTCAAAGATTTTATAGAGCTTTGAAATTTCAAATAATGAGGTGTTGGTTTCGTGGTAAGAGTCTTGGCTTAAAAAACTTAGGTCATAGGTTTGATTCTAATGGGCTATATTGAGTTATGAAAAAAAATCTTAAAAAAGAAATTTTGAAATTGATCTAATAAATTTTGAAGGTCTTAATAAATGTAAAAACAAAAAATTTAGTTTCAACTATGTCTTTATAATGGATATCATGGCCTACTCCATATTATTCTCCTAAAGAAGCAATATGTCTATAGTGAGGTTCCTTAATCATCAACTTTGTCAATAAATATTAATGACCAAAAATAGTGTTTCATGGTAATAAAAATTCTGTAGTATTTGATAATGCTATTTAATGAACTTCAACACCTCATACCAAAAGCTAAGAAATAGCTATTAATACTTTCACTCTTTTTGGTAATGTTTTTAAACAATATTATGGAAATCTTATATTTATGTTTTTCTCCAATTTTGTATTATTTATTGGGAGGAGGGGGGTAGTGGTGAAAATTTTAATTTTTTTAGCAAATATTTACCCTAAAGACATATAGTTAAATTGGAACTTTATAACTCAACATTGCCCTTCAAAATTAAACCTATAACTTGGAGTTTCCAAATCAAGAGTCTTATTGTTTAGCTAATACTTGATTTTTTAAGTACATAAACTTGGTTTTTAAATGTTTTGATATAACTAGTTTGCATTTAAGATATTTTGAATATATGATTTTCCTTATAGAATTTTAAATTCTTTTTTGGTTTTGGGGGGTGGGGGGTGTGGGCTGGGGAAGATGTGTTAGACCCCAAAAAATTTAGAGTACAAAAGCAGAGTAACAAAGAGAAGAAACTCCAAAATAACAAAAAAGAAAGGGCCAATGGTTTTGGGGATACCTTTTTAGGCTTTCATCCTTACAACTAATCTTGAAAAACCTTTCCTCTAGCGTAGGAAAAGGATTAGACGTTGCACTTGTTTAGAATCACCCAAATGGGTTTTCGCTTTATACTAAAGGCTTCCTATTAATAATAATAAAAAAAAAACACACAAAAGAGAGAAATATTTAGGAATTTAACTAAAGCATCAATTGTTAAATGATGTTACTTAGAACTAATAATGGAGGAAATTAGTTAGAGAATCTCTATGAAAACCCCCATCACATCAAAACTTTTGAATGACATAAAGAATAAGAGGAAAAAAACAATGCCAAGTATGAAGTAGAAATCCTTGAAGTTGAGGAGTGTCACCAAATAAATACTTGCTATACCAAGTCTGAGAGCTACAAGCAAGGGAATAAGTGAAGAAACAAGGGATGAATATATCTTCCATATTGCAGACATGACATCTTGGGTCATAAACACCCAAATGAGAGCACTGAATACTAATAGTAAAATTTTTGTAACCCAAAAATTTTAAGTTAACCAAAAAATTTTAGGTTAACCTAAAAAATTTAAGTTAACCTAAAAATTTTAAGTTAACTCAAAAAATTTTAAGTTAACCTAAAAATTTTAAGTTAACCAAAAAATTTTAAGTTAACCAAAAAATTTTAAATTAAAAATTTTAAGTTAACCTAAAAAAATTTTAAGTTAACCAAAGAATTTTAAGTTAACTTAAAAAAATTTCAAGTTAACCTAAAAATTTTAAGTTAACCTAAAAATTTTAAGTTAACCTAAGAAATTTTAAGTTAACTTAAAAATTTTAACTTAACCTAAAAATTAAGTTAACCAAAAAATTTTAAGTTAATAAAAAAATTTTAAGTTAACCTAAAAAAATTTTAAGTTAACCTAAAAATTTTAAGTTAACCAAAAAAATTTTAAGTTAACCTAAAAAAAATTAATTGTCTAAAGATAATTCAATCTTGGTCAAATATTAATATTAGAACTAACAAGGGTATACACAATCTGGGACCGCTATAGAAAAACATGATGGTCATTAATCTAAGAAAAATCAACAAAACCATTATGAGAATCTTGAATAGTTACACTTCTATCCAAACTTTCCAAAAGATTAAAAATGTAGACATTTTAGAAACATTAATGCCATAGATACTTTGACATGGAGACTAAGTAATCTTCCAATTATGCATGTGAAAAGATGAAAGTGAGGAAATGTCAAACTTATACCATTAATTGCAAATGCATAGTTGCTTAATAGTCCATGGTTCATTATTAATGAGAAGCCACCAAGGAGAAATCTTACCAAGCATAGAGGTAGAAAGAGTAATATTATTGAAGTTTCAAAATTCACTAAGAAAACTTCAAGCCTTCCAAATATGCTTTATGACAATAGAACTTGATATAGTAATACTTTTTGGAAAAAGGATAAAAATGAGCATCTTTCTAGTAATTACTACATGTAGACTTACCCATCTTAATGCATTTATGAAAAAGAAGCTTCCAAGGCTCCCCACTAGATAAGCATTTAACTACCCGCTTGGCACATAAAACAATACTGTGCTTATAACAATTCACCAATCTTAATCCACCATGCTCTTGTGAGAAGTACAAATGTGCTAAGTAATATGCCAAAATTCTTTTCTAAAATGGCTACTACTCCAAAGGAAATTTTGCACAACTTAATCAATGCAACAATATGCAAAAATAATAGGAGTTGAACATGATGAATAACACACATGAGTAGCTTAAATGATATGCTTACAAACAATAAAATTACTAGCCATCGAAAGGCTCTTCTCTTTTCACTTAATAAGTTTTTGTTCAATTTTCTTTACTATAACATCCCATAAAGTTTTTGAAGATTCAATAAAGGAAAAAAGAATGCATAAAAATTTGAAAATATCTAACTTTTCTAGAAAATGTCAAGATTTAGACAAAGCTCATTCTTGAAACCTCTTATTACAAAAAATGGAAGATTTAAATTAATTAATTTAAGAGCATGAAACTTTGCAATATTGATCAACATGATAAAAAAGATGATTTGCAATAGCTATATCGTTTTTTATCATGAAAAAGGAGTCATGTACAAAATGCATATTTAATAAATTAAGAACATTATTTTAAATAAAGATGCTTGATAGCAAATTATGTTTCTAGTCCTTTTGTATAGCATGGCATAAAAAATTAGTAGCAAAGATGAACAGATAAGGAGCAAGAGAGCAACCTTGCCTAATTAAGCATTCAAACTTAAAACTATTAGTCATATGAACATTTTTAGCCACAAGTGCATTAGCATCTGTAAAAAGTGTCTCCACCATCCTAATAAATTTGTCTTTAAAATCATGTTTGCAGAGACAAGTAATAATAAATTGCCATCCAATTCTATGATATGCTTTAGCATAATCAAGCTTTTAAAAAACAATGTTTTGATTAGAATCCACAATCTACTGCATACCGTTCTAAGCTATAACAACATTATCTAGAATATATCTACCTTTGACAAAGCTAGTTTTCATTAGAGTAATTAATTGAGAAATAATTGGTTTTAATCTTTGAGCAAGACATTTAGCCAAAATTTTATAAATAGAATTTAGAAGAGTAATNAAGCAAACATGAGGGAATCATTGTTAGAGAATAATAATAAAAGGATCATTTTGTATTACAATGTTGATTAATTGAATTTCTTCCCAGATTTTTTGTTCAGTCTCCCTTTATCTTTTGATATGCTACTTACTCAACTAGCATGAAAAATTATGAACATGATATATAGCATGCTACCACTAATTAATCCAACTTGATGTATTAAGGGGTGTCATTTTTACATTCCATAGAAATGTCAAAATATCTTTTTCATAAGGAGTAAGAAATAAAGATGCATTCATATGAAAAAACTCATAACATTGAACTAGAGATTTAATGCCAAATTTTAGATTAAGAGAAATTGAAAAATAACTTGAAAGAGCTGCATCTTTAGGAACTGTAACCTTTTCATCGCAATACTAAGAGAATAATTGGAAAACTAGAATTGGTTAAGTCTTTCAAAAATTTGATTGTTACCTTCATGGAGGTTAGACCAGGTAAACCAATCATCAAGATGAACATTTGATCTAGTAGCATCAAATAAACAAAAATGTTCCTTAAGATCATACCAAATAGAAATATCATGACTTGCAAGCTGAGAAGAAGATCTACTAATTTTATCATAAAAATTTTATAATCATATTAAAATCACCATAAAAAAGCAAAGGAATGTTAGGCAAACTTTGGAGAAGAAATCACCATAGAGAACTTATATTTGCAAAAAATAGTAGGAGCATAAATATAGTAAATACCAAAAGGACCAAAATAACTTTGAAGAATTACCTAGACTATAGAATTATCTCTATCATGAAAGAAAATTTTTTAGACCAAAATGATTGCTAATGAGGTACCTACCACCTTAATGAATATTATGATTACTAAATAATAGTATAGAATTATGAAGAATACTATTACTAGCCTTAACTATATCAGAAATGGAAATTTTAATCTCTTAAAGAAGAATGAAATTAGAAATGAAATGTCATGTACAAAGAAAAGCACTGACAACTTTTTTCCAAAGTCTATTAGTAAGTTCATGAAAAGATTAACATTGGGTGGAGGAGGAGGAGGCCTCTACCCTATCAATAGAATCAACATTATAGAAAAAATTATCTCCATATCTTGATCAATACTTGCAAAAGATTAATTAATAATTAAAACATCTTAAACATGCCAACCATTCTAAAAATTTAGCATATATTTGCCAATAGATAGACTTCCTTGATATTTTTATTATAAAGAACCATTTGAAAATCATTTGAATTAACAATAGATTTCTGTGAGATCTTAGGAACATATATTTATTTTCTTGTAGTCATTGAAGAATTTTTTGAAACTAATTTTATTGGAAGCTTCCTCAAAGATACATTTTTTTGAACAATAGTAAAAGAAAGTGGGGGACTAATTGTTGAAATGCTAGAAGAAGAAATCATTGTAGGATTTGTAGCATCTATAGAAAAGAAATAGTAGAATCTATAACATTTGTAGGAGAAACCTTAGTAGAATTTGTAGTAGCTTATTGTTGACATGCTTGCATAGCCTTTTTCGCAACATAAAAAGACATGAATTAAACATATGATCCTCTTGATGATAATAGTGAAATGACTTTGGAAGATTGTAACAAACAAACTTCTACACATAATCAATTCTGCCAGCATGCAAAAGAGTTTCTTGCTTAAGCAAATCAAGTTCTACTTCAATCATATATCAAATTCTATGAAAATCACTAGATATAGCTAAGGTTTCAGGATGCTTGATTAGCCAAATTTGAGAAATAATGTTCCTTTCAACTTTTTCAAAACTTAATAGAAGATTTGATAATTCAACAAAACAAGGAATCCTTTAAAATTTAGAAGATGTTGGATTAAAAGGGAGAGTCCACTTTTGAATAATCAATAATATATGATAATGATTAAAAACATCAATATCAAGGATCTTAGAAACCATTTTCAAATCAATAAATTCTACTAGTAAAAATAAGTTTGACAAATAACAAGTATGGATAGCATCCAAACCTTGATTTTTCTAAATCGAATTTAAATAATTCAAGAAACTTGAAGATTAAGGTAAATAACCCAGAATTTATACAAATGCATACCTTCTAGAAATTTCCTGAGTAATAGGTTCATATAAATCATTAGGCAGTTTGTAGAATGACAAAGAAGTAGTGGTTTTCCTTGAAGGATCACCTCCTAAATTTGGTGACATTGCATGTAATATAAATAGTGATGAGCAGGAAGCAGTTCCTAAGCCCAACCATATGAATCACCAGTGTTCACTAAGTGATCTAGTCGAATTCTATAGACTTTAGCTCTCTAAGTACACTATATCTAGGTAGTGAATCTTAAGGATGTTGTCTTCTCAATTCCACTAGTCAGGTTCAATGGTATGGTTAAGTGTAATTGAGGCACATGATTTGTATAGCCTTTATATTTTTATCTATTTCTCCTAAGTGTGAAAATAAAGTAATTAAATTCTTAATTAATCTAGAAACTATCTAATGCCTTAACTTATCCTAACATAAGCATTCTTTCCCACCTACTATACATATCCGGAAGATGTCTTAACGCTACTAGGTTACCAAGCTGATAAGTGGCGAGGTACCCCTACACGCAACCATACGAATCACTAAGGCATTACGCACAATCCGATCAAATTCCATGGACCTATAGTTATCTTGTACACTAGTTTCTCTATAAAGTAAAATGACGTTGAGAACATTCGTTGTCTTCCCAACTACACTTGTGAGGCTCAAGGATATGGTTAGGTATATGAATTTTTGTCATTTTATATTTTATGAATGTAATCACCTACAACAAGAATAAGGGTAAAGTAGATTGAAAACTAATGTCTATTGCCTAGCTTGCCTAGCACAAGTAACTGCTCCACTTTCCTAAACACATCCTAAACACATATAGCATTTCTAGGCTACCAAACGTTAAGTGTTGTTGGGTTACCAAGTACTATATGAATGCTCGAAGTGGTCGTGCTCATGTTCATTAACTACTAGAAATAAATTGCTTAATTAAATGCATTGAAGTAAAGAACAAGAAAGTAAAATGCATTAAAGAAAATATTAAGCTATTCTTAGTGTTGCAAGGATTGTTAAAAGAGTTTGTTTTATTCCCGTTACACTGCTGCACTCAAGTACATCAATGCTTGAACAAAGAACCATACACACTTTAGAATCCTTCTGTGGGCACTCAGAAAATATTCTAACTCTGAGAAAAATAAACTATAAGAGCTTCTTTACTTTGACCAAGAATGACCAAAAACTTACTTAAAATGGGAGCCTAGGCATGGTATTTATAGATTTGGGGTATATACCCCAATGTTGGATGTCCAACATTAGACCAAGGCCTCGACGTCGTGGCTGAAGACAAACGGTGATTCATCATATGTGTAAGTGCTACTTGGATTACCAAGCATTGATGTATGCTTGAGGTGGTCATACTCATGTGCATTAATTATCTGGATTCAATTAATTAATTAAGTGCATGAAAGTAAATTGCATAACATTAAAGTGCAATAAGGTAAATATTATGCTAAGTCCAAGTGTTGCAAGGTTTATTAAGAAAGCTCTTCATTATTTCCATTCACACTGAAGTGTCCAAGTATAGTAGCGCTCGAATAAAGATTCGTATACTTCTCAACTCCTATTGCAGGCACTTAGAAAATATTCTAACTCTTAAAGAGAAAATTGCAAGAGCTTCACTATGTTACTAATGAACGAATATCTTAAATGTGGTAGGTGCATGAATTTATATAGGCAAGACTAGATACTGTATTGATGTGTATATGTTGATGCATCAAATCATGCATCAATGGATATGCGTCAATGGGATCGCATTGATGCATTTGTGTCAACTAGATCCTAGCAACGATGACTCATCATACCCCCACAATTGAATGAAAACTTGTCCTCCAGTGAACAAAATGAGGAACAAGCTTTTTACAAAATTTTGGTAAGGTATGGAATTATTGACTAATTGACTGACTGATTAATGCTAAGTGTGCAAGTGTACAAATTTACAACTTTTATAAAAATTTGTGTTCATGAAAATAAAATTGGATACTACGACAAAATTTATAGCTAAACCCCTCTAGTGGTTTTAAGACAAGAGGAAAAATTAAATGGTCCTAGGTGGTGGAGGCTCTTGAGGTGCCAAAGGAACTTTCCCTACCTCTGGTGCATGCAATGGTTGTGGTTGAGGCTATGGTAGTTGTTGCTATCCTGTTGCAATTGCAATTGTTGGTGGAAGATAAAAAGCATCTAAAAATGCTTTCATCTTCTCCTTCTTACTCCAAGGATGTACATGGTCCACATAGCATCACTGATGTGGGCTAGTACTTGGACATCCCATAGATAGGGCATTGTAGGGAACAACTCTTTCACATTGACAAACCAAGTTATGAATTGCTTGCATTCGATGTTGAATGCCTTGACAATGTTTTGTAGCTCATGGTAGTCATTCATTCTATAGGCTAGGTTCTTAGCTATTGATCTTTGGTTTGTGAATCATGCTCTAAAAACTTCAAGTTCAACATTGGCCATTTCTACCTTTTGCTTTGTCTCCTTATGATGCTTGAACTCAACCTTATACAACAGGTATGAGCTAGCCACCTGCTTCCCCAGTTTTGATCTTGGCCTCCTAGTAGTTAGCATTGCCAAGTTTGCATAATGAAGGTTGGTTAAATCCATGTACTTCATCATCTCCTCAATTTGTAGCTCCTTGTGGCAGATTTATGCCTTGTTATATGCATTTAGTCCATTAAAGATGGTTTTCCATACATCACCTCATTGTTGGAGGTTCTAAAGAGCCTCATTTATCTTTGCTTTTGCTAGCTAAATTTCCTTTTCATGAACCTCCTTGAGAGGGCTAACCTAGTCCTTGTAGTGATTTTTAATCCTTTTGAACTTGAGGGCCTCATTTTCCAAGGCAACAATCTCAATTGCTCATTTCTGGTGAAGAGCATGGACTTCCTTCATCGAGAGATTTCTATTTTCTGCAACCAACCTCCTCAGGTTTAGGGTTACCTTGGCAAGCTACTCCTACTATTATCTTAGAAATTCAACCAGCTAGTCCTTATGCATTTCAACATTTCGTAGGCAATAGTTGTCCTTGGTCAAGACTACATTCTCCTTACGGGTCTTTGAGAGGTCTTTTTAAGTATTATGGCCATGAATTTTGCAATGAACACCTTCAAGACTATAGTTTCCTTAGCATTATCAACTACTTTAACTTTTTCTTGAAGCATAGAAAAGCTTCATCTCTAGTTATGGCCTAGTTGAGAATAGTAGGATCAACTAGGTGGGCTCTTAATTCTACAACTTTAGTAGCCAAGAACCAATTTTTAGATGTGGCTTATTCAAGTTGGGAATTAGTGATGATGCATGTGCCCTTAGCTTCCAGGAGCATTGATTGGGTTGCAGTGATGTTGTTTGGAAGGTCAAAGATCTCTAGAATCAATTGCTCGATCCCAACTAGTCAATCTAGCAATTTCTTTGTGCTGGGCTATGCTAAATCTTCCACTCACTACTCCTGTGGACATTTTCATGTTCCTAAGTGTAGCAACATTTGGTAAAAAGGTCGTAGGAGCATTGAGTGCTTCATCCACGTTGTTAACCACCACCTTGGTTATTGTTTCCTACCCTTGGTGCTGCATCATAAAGATGGTCACCCCATCACCCTTCTCTAGGCACATTGAGAAGGTAGCAACATTTCCAGAGATCTCTAGAAATTTTTGTTATCTTGGAAGGTACATCGTTACCTCTTAGGTTCCATGATTCAACCTTATGAGCACATGTATTCATTGGGTAGAAAAAATTGGTACTATGTCCTTCAGCTAGTTGATTATATGAGTGACCTCATTTAGATGGCTTAGTGTTGGCTGGTAGATAAAGGGATCATTGCTTGGTCTAGCCTACTATTGTTGCAGGAGCTGCTCATGGAGTTCCTACATTTGTTTGATGGCAACATAAGCCTCTGATGTTGTTTGATGAGTGGATGGTTGTGATGGTTGCTCCTCTTCTTAAAATTTTTCTTGAACTTTGTATTTCAACATTTCTGCCCATGAGGCAGTAGGAGCATGTCAAAGTATGTTGTTGGAATAGCGAGCTATCCTTCCCCTTGTGCATAGTTTTTTGAATTAAGCATGGGAAGGGGAGTGCCTTTTTCCCATGCTCATTCTCCTTGAAGCATTTTTCTATCTCAAGATAGATTAGCTATGGGAGATTGATTGAAAATGTTTTGCATAGAGTGACACATGCACAAGCATAGAAGACCATCACCTTGCTTAGCCTCAATGTCAAATTAAGGTGGTAGGCTACGATTTTAAAATACACCCTCTCTACCTTAGTAAGCACATTGTATTCTTTATTGTCAACCCCATAGCACTGTTGGACCCACTCCTTCTTCACAACTAGGTTTACTTAAGTTGAAATATTCACTAATGTTTTTCCAATTTCTAGCAACCCAAGGGCCTGAGAGATGGCCTCCATCAAGTAGGACACACTAATGTCCTTAATCTTCATAGTGGCATCAAACTGCTTGTTGTTCCAAAAGAGATATGTTTCTCTGATGTACCATTCTCCATTGGAAGTAAGAATAGGCCATATGGGCGAATTTTGTAGTTGAGTTTTGACTTCTTCTGGAGCAATGTCCAAGAAAGTACCAAAGTTTAGTTCTTAGAGAATTAAACTCTAGATCTTCTTGGAATAAATTTTTCGAAGGTAGGCATCCATCAAAGTGACCTAAAGGTTTGGTCTTGGTCCTAGTACCTCATCCTAGTGGGATTATTCTATTTTAGCTTTGGGAATATGTTGGGTAGATTCCACTTCAGGCTCCTCCTAAAGAGGTGCTGTTGCATGCATTTTGGTTGCTTGTTCCTAGGGTTGCCTTAGTTGTTGACCCCTTCCAGTTTTTGGTTGCTTATCCCTTGGTTGGGATGGTCTTACCTCCACTTCATGTTTATCCCTTGGTCTAGGTGCCATCTGTAATCATAACATGACAAGGGATTAGTGTTTATTGTGTAACTTAAAACATTTAGATACGTTGCCTTGTTTGATTTTAATACACTTTGGCAATGTTGTGATTATGGTAGATTGATTATTTTAATATTATTTTATTATTATTTTGCTTAGATGACTACAAGAGTTTGTTAGAAAGGTTTAACTCTCACAAATTAGTGATTTTAATATTAATTTATTAGTTAAACCTTCTGGGAGTTAGAAAAATTCCAAAAAAAATTTCATTAAAAACCAAAGGTTTGTGGCCCTCATGACGTAGAGCTCATCTCCAATAGTTGTAGGATTAAAGAATGAGGTTAATCAGATAAGTGGTTCACGAGTTATTGGCTCTGGAAGGTTTTGGGCTCTTGGAACGACAAAAACTCCTTATGCATTTGAGAGAAATGTGCAAAAAATGCTAAGTGCTTGTATATATATATACAATTTTTGAGCTACATTGACACAATCACGTTGATGGGGTCACATTAATGCAGTTGTATTCAAAAATTTTGCACTTTAAAAATCTAAGTAAAAAAAAAAGGTTTTTGAATAAAGATGGAGTGCAAAGGAAACCAAAAAAGCCAAGAATATGATGGAATGCATGAAGAGGGCTAGAATATTTATAAAAAATGAGATTTCATGTGGAGAATATTGGATAAGGAGTGCAAAACTTAATCTAATCAATGTGTAATGTAGAAGATTTAAAAGCAAAAATACCTAAGGGATGAGGAACTTAACGAGCCTAACCAAGGAGTATGCAAATGGGTCATCTCCATAATAGGCTCATGCACTTGATGCCCTTGCATTCCCTCAAACCAAGGAGTTTGTGGCTCCCATGAATGACTAATGGTTGTGGTTGATTAAGGACCAAATCACCAAAGAAACCATCAAATAACTTTGATCGTATCAAATAAAGACATTGAAACAAACATGAGAAAGGTAGTGAGGTGGCTAATGGAGAGCATAGGTGGATGAGAGAGTGTGGAATGGAGTCATGTATTGTGGTCACATGAAGTCCCTCATGGATTTTGTGGTTAATATGATTGGATAATGTTCATCCTTAGTCTGAATTAAGACAAACTTCTTTCAGTGAATTTGCATTAACACTCTTGGACTAGTTCATCGCCCCAAGGCACAAGAACATCCTCATAGAGCAATAACCATTCCAAAAAGAGAAGAAAAGGGAAGCATAAAGTGAGAAGGGCCTTAGTTAAAGGGTGCCTTCAAGCATGGGTAACATGTCTTTCTAGCCCCATAACCAATGCTTCTAGCTCGATACTAAGTCTAAGGGATTGTTTTGAATTTCCATTATTTTTTTTGTTGTGTGCTTTTTTGGGATTTTTGAATGGAAACCACATCATGCAAAGACTTAGCTTCTTGTTATTGGTTGACATAGGAATGGAAAAGGACTTGTGAAGATACTGATGGACCCAGAGAAGGTAGGCAAGTACAAAAAATGTCAAATCCCCTTAAAGTCACATCCTTGTCTATCCATTTAATCCATCCCAGGTTTGGAAACTACCAAGGCACAAGTTCATTTAAGTTGCATTGAAGAAGGAATCTCATCCTTCCAAAACAAGGAAACACCATAGAGTTGTGTGGATAAGTGGATGATGTAGACTCACTATCTCTTATCATGAAAATAAACCATGTTTTAGTTATCAACATCAAAATTCAAAGATAGAATCTAGACATTAGTAATCAAATAACATTGTGGTACAAACCACCATTAATTAATAGCTACAGTTGTACAAAGTCCTAGTGATAATAAAGGAAGAAGAAAAGAAAATGATGAGAAAAATCCAAACCAAATAAAGTAAAATATATAGAAAAAATCATAAAATATTTAAGAAAGAGAAAACATACTAAAAATGATGTAAAAAAAAAACTTGTGAAAAATAGGAACAGAAATGAAAAACTGAGGAGCCACTTTGATTGTTTCAACATGGATGGCCATATCCCCCATGACTAAGTTGGAAGGAGGAGATTTGAAAAATTAAGCATGCTTGTCTATTTGTTGAGGTATTTTGGTCATTGGTTATCTTAGGTTCTTAGAAAGGCTTCAGTTCTCGTGTGTTGACCAGTAGCTTTTTATTTAGGCTTTTAGGTTCATAAATCAACATGGCTGATGAGACGTGATATCGCATGCACCGCGATATCGCGTCGTCCCCTGTGATATCGTGTACGCGATATCGCGGTCTACTGCCAAATCTATAAATAAGAGGCGGCACTCCCCTCATTTCTCATCCTAGGCTAGAAGTAGCAAAGCTCTGGCAGT
>MNCI01018080.1:41610-68980 GCA_015680685.1 Gnetum montanum
CGATTAGTCATGGGGGTACGAGGCCTAATTTTTTGATTTTTCTCCTAAGCCCCGAATTTTTTTTTTTATCTTCCTAACCCCTACACCTTCGGTAGTCATCATCTACATTTTCCCAGATCCATATTAGCCATACCACAACTTAGCCAATGAACCTAAACCGAAGCAAGGTATTATTTACTTAATGATTCAATTACCCTTGCTAATATATGATTGTGTTGTGTGTGCAGATGGCAATCATACAACAATGGAATGGATCTGGAGCAAACACTTGGAATGGAGCAGCGTTGAAGCAGCTATGCAAGAAGTAAGATTGATAATGCGCTTACGGATGGATGACAGAAGGCGCAATATAGGTGTTGGCAGCAGCAAGACTCTTCTCTCTTCTTCTCTTCTATTCTCTCTCCTCTTTTTTCTCAACTGCTAAGTGTGGCCTCATGTTATTGTAATAAGGTGTTCACCCTTGTTGTCATGAACCCCAGTCTTGTCAAGTCTTGTAATAATGAACCATTCACATGTCATTCCATTAGTTCCATTTCCCTCAATAATCCCATACCTACCTGATATCATTGTAAGGAACTCGAGGACGAGTTTTCATTCAGTCATGGGGGTATGATGAGACGCAGATTGCACAAGCCACGATATCGCGTATGCAATATCGCGGCCGACGCGATATCCCATCCCCTGCGATATCGCGTATGCGATATCGTGGTCTGCCGCCATATCTATAAATAAGAGGCGGCACTCCCCTCATTTCTAATGCTAGGCGTAAAGTAGCGAAGCTCTAGTGGATTAATCACCCCAGAGATAGAATATTTTCCATGTGCCCGCAGTAGGAGTCCCCCAAGTGAACGGTTCTTTATTCGAGCAACTTTGTACCTGAATGCAGGTTGTGTACGGCAATAAAGACGAGCTTTGTGGATAAACCTTGCAGTGCATGGATAGGTTTAATTAATGTTATTTACTACTTTCCTAGTGACGCGGCATGAGTACGACTTGGTTACGAGCGTTGAAGAATGTGTACGGCTAGCCAAGGAATCGGCTACTCATCGCGAGTAGATTCTCTCAACCCTTTCCTCCTAGAGTGTGGGACAAGTACGACTTGATCACGAGCATCTACGGATGTGTACGGCTAGTCAAGGAATTGGCTGCTTGTCACACATAGGTTAGTTAAGTGTCTTAGTACGACCGCTTTGAGCACGTGTGTTACGTGTGGTGATCCCAGTAACGATTAGCGTTTGGTAGCCACAGTTGCACAGTTCAGGGTGTGTACGATAGGTGGGAACAGACGCTGACGCTAGGACTTAGTGCTGTAGTTAGAGTTAGTTAGTTTCTCAACCCTTCATCCTCATAGCTTAGGAGATAAACTGAAAAACACCAAAAAAATCATATACCTCAGACTTGCTTAACCATACACCGTGACACATACAAGCAAGCCTGGGAAGACAACGAACAATTAACCCCAAGCATTTCTTGTGGCATTAAGGAATTTAGTCTGCGGAGTTTGACTGGATCACACGTACACACTCATATTCGTATGGTTGAGTGTAGGGGTACCTCACCACTCATCAATAATATAAGGTCCCTCCCATAGCGTTTGGAACTTAGTTTGTTGTGGCATGTGTTGGATTCTAATATAATGTTAAGCTTGATAAATTAAGGATGGATGGTCTCCTCTCCCACATCTTAATGTTAGTTTTGTCATGGAATGTTTGGGGCCTTTTTGATAGGTCCTGAAGAAAGATTATCAAAGAGTCTATTTTAAATAGACATTTATATCTAGATTTTCTTTTCTTGCAAGCAATTAAGATTTTAGCTCATGATATTAGTTTTGTTGGTAAATGTATTTTAAAAAATTGCATTGTTTTTTTGCTATTCATGAAGTTAATAAAGGGTGTGTTGCTATTCTTATTAATAAAACTTGAACTACAAAAATTTTGAATTCTGGTTTTGATAACCTTGGAAGAGTTATTTGGATTACTTATCATAGTGAAAAGGATGACTTTTGATTCTATAATGTTTATGCTTCCAATAATTTGAAGGATTATTAGAGGTTTAGAAATATATTTTATCTTTGCCTAAAGTTCCTTGGATTATTGAAGATGATTTCAATATAATTGAAAGTCATTTAGATAAACATGGTGATCTTCCTTCTAATATGTCCTCTTAAGAAAAAGAAGATTGGTGAAATTTCAAAGAAAAATATTATCTTTCTAATGTTAGCTTTCTATTTCCATCTCATTTAAATAAGAATCATTATACTTGGTGTAATTATCAACAAGGAAATGATATAATATTATTGTCGACTTGATAGATTTTACATCTCTAATGTTTCCTTTTGGAAGCCTATAAGGAAAGTAGTAGTACACACCGATGCTACTTTGTTAGATCATTTTCCTATTAGCATTTTGCTTTCTAGTATTAAGTCTTAATGAAATGTGGAAAAAAACCTATTGGTGATATTGCTTGGATTGACTAGTGGCATTGAAGTACTTGTAGAGTGAGAAATTATGCTAGATGGTTTGGAAAAAAGAATGCTAAATGTAAACATCAAGTTGAATAAGATCTTGTAGAATTTATAAAGCAAATGCAAATGCTTTTAGACAAGAATCCCTTTGATTTTGAAACTCAAAAAGTCTTGACTAAAATGTGTTATGCTAAATAATGTTTGGATACTTTTAAAGCTAAAAGTGCTCTTACTAAAAGTTGCATGGGTTGGTTAAAAATTCAAAATGAACATTGCAAGAAATGTTTTTAAATTTCTAAAAAGAAAGAGTCAAGTACCTAAACTAGAATCACTTTATATAAATGATTCCATCATTAAATATCCTAAGACTATTAATGGTTTTTTAGTAAATAAATTTTCTTCTAAAGGTTTTAGCAAAGAATCATTCTAGGCCTCTAGTATGCATATTCTTCATCTTATTATAAAAGTGCATTAAGTATTCTGGAAGTAGAAATTATAAGGAAAGAAATCAAAGCAGTGACCTTTAGTTTAGCAAATTGTAAAGCTTCAAGTTTTGATGGTTTTCCTATTGAATTTTTTAAGAAGCATTGGGACATTATTGGAGATAATCTCTTTCATATTTTTCAAGAAGCCATTAAAAAAGTCTCTCTTGGGTAAAAATATTAATAAAGGTGTGATTCATCTTGTTTCTAACAATGGAGATCTTCAACATATTGGTAGTTAGAGGCCTATTATTCTTCTAAATAATATTTATAAAATCTTAGCTAAATGCATGACTTGCTAAATTCAGAAGGTTATTCAATATATCACCAGACCTAAGCAGACTAGTTTTGTTAAAGGTAGACATATCTCAAATAATGTTATTACATCTTGGGAGGAAATTCATGAGGTTATTGATACTAACCAGGACATTGCTTTTATTAATTTAGATTATGCTAAAGCTTATGACAAGATTGAATGGAATTTCATTATTTGTTGTTTTTATAAATTGAGATTTGGTGGTTATTTTATTTAACTTGTCAGTAGCCTACTCACTAATGCTAATACTTAAGTTGCTACTAAGTTTGGATTAAGTTCCTCCTTTTCTCTTCCACATTCAATTCATCAAGGTTGTTGTCTAGCTCCCTATCTTTTTATTATTTCTCTTTTCTTTCACATAATCTGCATTATAATTAACAAAGGAATTTCATTAAGGGAATTTCAATTGATGATCTAGGTATGCAATTTATTAACATGCAATTTGTAGATGATTCTTTTTTTATGATAAAAAATTATCTATAACATATCAATACTCTTTTAGATGGAGAGGAGGATTACTACATGTTATTTGGCTCTTGGATCACTTAGTAAAAATATGTTATTTAGCATAATGATAATATTGATGAGTGGGTTACTCTCAAGCCTGGAAAAATCTTGAAAAAAGATTCTATTTTCAAAATTTTAGGAATGCCTTTTTCTTTTGAGCCTAATCTTACAAATTTTTTTAGAATTATGTGATTGGTAAAATTGAAAAGAAGCTTGATAAATGGAAAGAAAAAGAGCTCACCCTTGATGGCAAAGTTTTAGTTATTAAGAAAATGCTTTAATTAGCTCATGCTTATTACTTATGTTGTTGGGATCAATTCAAAAACTTCTTATGAGAGAATTGTTCACATTATCCATCAGTTTCTTTGGTCTACTAAGAGACATAGAAAAGGTTTTTCTAGAGTTGCTTGGGATATTTGCACTAGTCGTAAGAAAGATGGAGTACTTGGCCTTATTAATTCCTATAACTAGGGTAATTGTATTATAACAAAATGGATTGCAAAGTACATTAATGGAGATGATGTTTGGATGCTTCTTTTAAGAAATAGACTTATGCAACAAAAGCATAAGAATGATAACAATTAGTCTTCTAGTAACTTTCTTCACTATCTTCTTTTTCCTTAGGCCATTTCTATTCCTAATTCTTCAATTCTTAAAAAATTTCAAAAGGCATGGTGCAAGCTTACTAAATATTGAAATTACAGTCATATTATAGTTTTAGAAGATATTCTTAAGCAAATTAGCACATGGTGGATTTTTTTAAATGAAGGAGCTTGAGCTACTAATGAATCTAGATTATGTACTACTTGGAGAAGATTTAGTATCATTGTACTTTCTTGTCTATGTATGTATGATATATTGATTACTTGGAATGAAGCTTCTAGCCTCTATGATTTGAATAGAAAGAGAAAAAATAATTTCTAATCTTGAGATTGTTTTTAAAGTTAACAATAATTTACATCAAGCTTTTCTGGATATTTTTTAGAAGGAGGACATACACGTTTTTTATTTTAATTCAAAAATTGCTTATGAGATTATTACAAAGAATGATCTTATTCATAAAAAATTCAATATGGCCTAAAAAATGCAATTATCATCACACTATTAGATGAGGAAAATAAAGAATGTTTGGATAGCTCCCACATTTCCTAAAATTCATAATTTTTATGTTATCTTATTCATCAAGGTCGTTCTATTAGTATTCATCTTAAACATATGAGAAATATTTCTCCTCAATGTCCTCTTTATAGAAGTGAAAACTCATTTTCTCCTTATTTTTTTGAGTCTCCTTTTACTTAGCATGCTTAGAAATGGATATCTAGTGTTTATAACAACTTTTAACCAAGCATCAATAAATTCATTCTTGATGATTACCCTGCTTTGTCTACTTTATTTCTATGCATTTTGATCACTTGTTGTCTACTTTATTTGGAAGCTTTAGTGTGCTATTATTTTTTGACCTTTCTTTAGGTGTTAAATATAAAATTCTCAAAGATATCACTTTTCATCTACAACTTCAAGCAAAAAAGCCTCTAGTGAAAGATGAACAATTAATTTATTTTCTATAGTATTAATTTATTTATGTTTTGGAGGCTGAAGGATGAGAATCTTTTAGCTTTTGTTGTTATTTGTATCTAATTAATGTATTCTTTTTTCTTTAAAAAGAGTTTTCTCCATCTATTTACAGAAAATCCTTTAATAATAAGTGAAAACTCATGAGGATGCTTCCAAATAAGGGCAAAGCTTAATCCTTTTTCTACCTTAACGAAAAGGTTTTTCTTTTCAAGATTATTTATAAGGATGAGAAATTGAAAAATAATTTTCAAAACTATTGAGCTTTTTATTTAGACTCTCTTATGAATGATATGATGTACTATGAATTTTATTATTATTATTATTATTATTCAATTTCTTGGGATTCGATGCCACCTAATAAATCGTGTTTTTCAATTTTATGATATTAAGGTGGTCATGATATCGGGTACGCGATATTGCATCCCAAGATGCGATATTGTACATTTGATATCGCAGGGTTACTCTTGAGTCTATAAATATAGTGCCCAGGCACATAATTGGGAGTAATTTTTTGGTAGTTGAGTAGAGAAACTCTTGCAGTTTGTTCATTTGAGAGTTAGAATATTTTCCAAGTGCCCATAGTAGGAGATCTAAGTGTGAAAGAATCTTTATTCAAGCATTGATGTACTTGAACACACCATTGTGTTGGCAATAAAGAGGAATTCTTTGATCCATTCCTTGCAACACTTGAGACTTTCTTTCCTATGCATTTATATTTCATGCAATTTGCATTAATGTTATTTATGCAGTAATTAATTTTGATCAATCAAGAAAATCATTAAATTACACAAGCATGACCCCTTCAAGCATATGTGTGATGCTTGGTAGCTCAGAAACGATTAGAGTTTGACAGCCTAACAGTGTTGCACAAAGTTTAGGATGTGTCCAAGGCGTGGGAACAGTTACTTGTGTTAGGCTAGACTAGACGATAGTTTACGTAGCAATTAATCACTCTTACTTTTTATTTTTGTTCTAGGTGAGTAATTCCATAATAACACAAACTAATAAAAATCTTATGCCTCAGTCACACTTAACCATACAATCGCATTTCACAAGTGGGACTGGGAAGACAACAAATGAACAACACACATGCACTGTTTAGCTATAGCATAATTAGTAATTATAGTCTATAGAATTCAACTGGATTGCATGTGAATGCTTGTGATTTGTACGGTTGGGCGTAGGGGTACCTTGTCGCTCATCATTGGCATCATTGTCGGGGACTATAGTTCTTCGTGTGCTATCTAAACCTAGTGAAACTTAGTAACCTCATTGTTTGAATCCTAAGAGTCAAATCCTACAAAAACAAAAATTGTTATCATTAAATTAAATCTCAACTACACACTATTTACAAGTTTATTAACATAAAATGTCTTCTTCTCACAGGAGCCCATCTCCGCCTAGGGTAGTTCCAATGCCTCAACAATACTAGGTGGTATATGCTCATCCTGATGAGTATGTACTAGACTTTACCTTCATCTTGCATCAAGATGAACTAATGCGGTGGCACGATATGGAAGGAAACATTGTGTTGTCACCTGACCGATTTGTTCTAGCAATGCTCCAACTAATGCTCGGATGACATGGGCTTCAACATCTCCATGGAGAATACGTGATGCAAGATCCTGAATCAAGGGATTATCATCCCATTGAAGCACAAAGATTAAGGGATCGACAACTGGAGCATCAATATGAGCTTGTGAAGGGTAAGGGGTCAAATATCTTTCCACCTCCACTTGGCCTAATTGATGAAGGCAGCCACTTGTTTAGTGATTCTCCTCTCTTTGACTTCTTTCAAGGAGCTCTCAACCAAAATGTACAATCCATAATCCAGGTTCTGGTCAAAATGGATCCAATGCCAAAAATGGATCTAAAGAAGAAAGTCAAGAAAAGGGGGACAAAGGAGATCATGATCATGATCATGGTTGCAAGCATCGAAGGAAGGGTGATAGGCATTAGTGCAGAGCAAGTTCCCCTTCTTCTTCCCCTTTATCGTCATTTTCTGCTTCTTCATTTGGTTTAGATCATGGTCGCAGAAGAAATAATCATGATGGAGGTGATTGATAGGATTGGAACAACAAAAGGGACCATCAGAATAGTCGTGACTGAAGACATGGGCAATCCAGAGAGGCCCATCATCAAGAAAGAAGGGCTAGTAGAGAACATCGTAGGAATCATCATCATGGCCTTGGTGAACCTCTACTTGTAACTTGGGGCATGTTGAATATTGTAGAGGCTATGAGGATTCCAACTAAGCACGTGAAGGATAGTAGAATAAAGAGGCTAGATATGAACAACATCCCTCGGTTTGAGGGAGAATATGATGTTAATCCACAAAATCATCTCCAGGCCTTCTGAGATGCATGTGCCTTGTAGAATATTGAGAATGAATGGAAAAAGCTAAAATTATTTCCAAGGACACTCATAAAAGAAGCAAAAAATTGGTATCAATCCTTGGAACCAAAATCAATCAAGCGGTGGAGTACAATGTTGGAATTATTCAATGACAAATATCAAATGTACTCCCGTGTATCCAATCTAAGAAACCAAATTCAAGGGTGAAAACAAGGGAATCATGAGCCCTTGGATGTTGCTATTGGCCGATACTACTCTCTGTTGCATAGGTGTCTTAGCCATGGATACTCTCAACTTGATCATCTTCACCATATCATAGATGCGTTGTGGTTTGAAACTAGGAAAACCCTTGGCATCTATGCCCATGGGAGATTGATAGAGTTAAGAATCCATTGAATTAAAAAATTAATTGAGCAGATAGCCAAGGAGGAGGGAGAACTAAGAAAATGTGAAAGTGCAGAAGAATACAATAGAGACCCTTCTATTTAGAAAAAGGGGGTTCATTTTTGTGACAATGAAGATGAATTCGCCAAAGATGAGGTGGTTAATCATAAAAATTTGCTATTCCAAAAATTGCAATAAAAAATCACGACAAAGGTTGATCAATTATGAGACTCCATGGACAATAGGTTTCAAGTTGTTTTAGAAATTGTTGAAGAGTCTAAGGAGAAAAGTAGTGAGCATGAGTGTCAGAGGCGTAAGGAAGATGAACGTGCCATATCTAAGGGTAAAGGTAAAATGGTTGTGATAGAGATGACTGTGGATAGCAATTCAGATGATGATGGCAGGTTTGATGTATGCTAGTATGAACATCCTAAGGGATGTTTTCCAATTGTATCACACTTGCAGGAATTTGGTGTGTATGCCTTACATCCACAACTTGCACAAAGGCAAATGCCTTGACAGTTCCACCAACCATAGCAATACTATCCAAATTGAACTCCTCCAAAACGCTATGAATTGTACCAGTAGTGGTAGTAACCACAAACATGGGCATTGCCACCTCCAAGATAGCAATACCCTTACTGGCAACTAGATCCCTACAGTTACTATGTTCAACAACCTTCATCTCCAAGGGGCTCCTCTGGTCATGTTGCTGCTTATCAACCTCACCACTACCCTCCTAAAACATACCAATCATCCTATCCAAGGAGGGATGCCACCTACTACCCTCATGCATCTCCTATTCCTACACCTACTCCACCTCCTGCACAACTACCACCTTCTTCATCCATGCAAGGTGAATTGCCTACACAAGCACAAAAAAGGAACACTATGAGGCTAGTTAATTTGCAATTGATTAATCCATCAAGTGGGTCAGAACCACAAATAACGAAAAGGCCCTTCTTCCAGGCTCATAGCTCACCAAAGCCCTCAGACACATTAGTGGTTGGTAGCTTGGCTCCTCCAACTTCGTCCATTTCCTCTCTATCCAAGTTCCCTTCAAACCAAAGTCCTTCTTGAATCCATACTATAATGTTGACACATGTTGTATCTGATTGGATTTGAGCTGGTAACCTACCTAGAAATTTAACTGATCTTGGTAATCCCCTAGTTTACTTGCAAATTATTGGGAATGAAACTTGTAAAGCTCTTCTTGACTCTGGTTTTGGTGTTAATTTGATCTCACATGAGATGTCCACAATGTGGACCCTTCCTCCCTTGAAGAAGAGCAACATTTAG
Source organism: Gnetum montanum (assembly GCA_015680685.1). NCBI lineage: Eukaryota > Viridiplantae > Streptophyta > Gnetopsida > Gnetales > Gnetaceae > Gnetum > Gnetum montanum. The sequence continues at coordinate 50,993 of MNCI01018080.1, forward strand.
CTAGAACTGGTGGATTAGTCCATCACTGTTCCATTGGGATTGGTTGAGGACATCATCACCACTGTTTATGGATGGTCATATCTCATTGATTTCCTAATAATCAGAGTGGAGAATTGCAAAGGGGACTTTCCAATCATTATGGGAAAGACATGGTTAAGTACTATTGATGCAAAAATGGGCATTAGAGATCTTTCTTTAGAAATATCAAAAGAAAATGAATTTGGAAAGATCGAGAAGAAGAGAGTTCCATGTATAGCATACAGTGATTCAGGGTGCCATTGTGTGCAGAAGTTATGGTCAACAAAGAAAACATCTATCTCTACATGCAAGTAGTATGCATACGTAGTAGCCACAAAACAAGAGGGCACCCAGTGGTTGACAACTGAGGCTAGCAGTAGTACATTATGCATGGAACCTACTAAGGGCCTAACATATGAATATATTGCAAGTATGGATGAACTTGAGCAAGTTCATCACCAGCTCTCTAAAGGAGCAAATGATGATGTCAATTGGGGTGAGCTAGAAATTCCTAAAAATTTTAAATAAGAGCCCCTTGAATTGAAGACACTACTAGCTAGAATGGAGTACGTGTTTTTGAAAAATGGGGAGTAGGTTATCATTAATGCTAAGCTTGTTGCAGAACAAAAGAAAAGGTTGAAAAAAGTTGTGGAAAAATGGTTAGCAACCTTTGCCTAGTCATATTCCAAACTTACTGGGATAGATCCAAGAATATGCCAACATCGAATATACGCTAACCCCACCATCAAGCCAAAATGACAGCCATAGTGGTGTTTGAATCCCAAGTTAAAGCATATTGTTTAAGAGGAGATTGAACAACTCCTCAAAGTGGAACTCATCTATCCTGTTGCAAATAGTGAGTGGGTCAGTCCACTTGTGATTGTACCAAAGAAAGGAGGCAAATGGCGGGTGTGCATTGATTTCTAGCTGCTCAACATGGAAACTTTCAAGGATCATTTTCCGTTGCCTTTTGTCGACCAAGTGCTGGACACCATTATGGGGCACAACTATTACAACTTTCTTGATGGTTATAGTGGCTATAACCAAATCTAGATTGCACCAGAGGACTAGTCAAAGACAACTTTCACAAGTCCTTGGGGGACTTTTGCTTATCGTTAGATGCCATTTGGTCTATGTAATGTCCCAGCCACATTTCAACGATTTGTTCTCAGCATTTTCCAACATAGATAAATAGCAAGATAGAAGTTTTTATGGATGATTTTTTTACTTACAAAGCTACATTCGAGCAAGCCTTAGACCATCTTGAGTAGGTGTTGAAGAGATGTGTCAAAACAAACCTTTGGCTCAATTGGAAAAAGAGCCATCTTATGGTCCAAGAAGGCATAATATTGGGGCATCGCATCTCAAAAGCAGGAATTGAGATAGACCCTGAAAAAATAAGAATCATCCAAGGAATAACACACCAACCTAAAATAGTAAAAGAAATTTGGTCATTCCTTGATCATACTGGCTACTACTGCGCTTCATTGAGAATTTTTCCAAAATCGCCAAGCCATTGGTAGAATTGACAAAGAAGAATGCATCGTTTATCTAGACTCCTACATGTGAAGTAACATTTCAATAATTGAAACAAAACTTTGTTGAAACTCCCATTCTTCAAACACCAAATTGGTTTAGACCATTTCATGTGATGATTGATGCATCAAATTATGCTTTGGGGGTAGTGCTAATGCAAATGGATGATCCAAAACATCCATATTACATTCACTGCACAAGTTGGAGCATTGTAGGTGCACATTTGAACTACACTACCACAAAAAAGGAGTTGATGGCTATGGTGTTTACTTTAGAGAAGTTTAGGCACTATGTGCTTGGCTACAAAGTGTTTGTGCACATAGATCATAGCACCATCAAATTTCTAATGAACAAACTGATGGTGAGCCCCTGTTTCATACTGTGGCTCGTGATTTTGTAGGAATTCAATCTCATGATTGTAGATCGTAAAGGTGTAGAGAATGTGGTCATGGATCACTTATCATGACTAGGATGGGATGACAAGAAGAAAGAGATTCCTTTATCTGATCAATTCTTTGACGAATCTCTCCTTGCAAGTGCTATTAATGCACAAATCCCCAATGAACCAAAATGATATGATACCATTCTCACTTATCTGCTCAAGAAAGAACTATTGCAAGGGATGGATACTAGAAAGAAATAATAGTTTCTTCACTAGGTCAAGCATTTCATGGAGATTAATGAAAACCTTTACAAAGTTTATCATGATGGCCTGGTACGTTGGTGTGTCCTTGATATAGATCAACTACATGTTTTTTAAGATGCTCACGAAGGTCCTTGTTGGGGCCATTATGTTGGGAGATGCACGACCATAAAAATCCTCATGGCAAGGTATTATTGACCAATAATATTTAAGGATGCACATCAATTTGTCCATGCTTGTGATCGTTGCCATAGGGATGGTGGAATGACAGCTCAAATGGAGGGGCCACAATAGTGGATACAACCTCTCAAGCCATTCAATATTTGGAGCATTGACTTTATGGGTCCCATCGCACCTTTATCAAATGGAAAGGCATACATAATAGTTGTAGCTGACTATTGTACCAAGTGGGTAGAAGAAGCAGTCATCACTGACTATACATCCACCACCACTACTCGGTTTGTATAACAAAACATTGTAAACAAGTTTGGTGTACCTTGGGCATTAATTTCTGATAATGGAACTTATTTTATAGGTGTCACTTTCTGGAAGCTGATGCAATGCTTGGGGGTTGAACATAAACTCACAACACCATATCACCCCCAAGCTAATGGTCAAGCTAAGGTCACTAATTGAGAGATTACAAAAATCTTAACGCGTACCATTAGCAAATACCAAAGGAACTAGAGCACTAAATTAAATGATGCCCTTTGGGCGTATCGCTTCACATGGAAGCTTCCCATAGGTTATTCTCCATATGAGCTTGTGTTCGGAAAACTACCAACATTGCCCATCCAATCTGAGTTTCGTACACTCTCTACAGCTTATGATCTTCACCTAAATCTAAGTCTAGAATAGAAAGACTGATTGATGAACCTTAACTTCCTAGATGAAAATTGATTAATGGCCTTGTCATCCAATGAAATACATAAGGCATTCAACAAGAAATGCCATGACCTCAAAATCAGAAAAGTCAAGTTTCAACCAGGAGACAAGGTTCTTTATTGGAATCTTGCACATGTACCTTAATGAACCAAATTTTAAACATTATGGGAAGGACCTTACATCATAGATGAGACTTTTCCTTTTGTGGTCATGATCATCTACAAAACTGATAGCCCAAATAGTCAACATTCAACAAATAAAGCCTTTCCATGAGCCTAAGCCAACCAACTCAACAAACACCTTGTTAGATGGACAACCACATTCAATCTTTCGGATCTCTCCCTTCCAACTTAACCGTGGGGGAGATGACCATCCATACTAACACCTCTTGTGGCTCCTCAATATTTTGGCCTTTTTTTTTTTTACATATTTTTGATTTTACAACTTTTTGTTTTCATCTTCTTTATTTTACATCTCTGTTAATGTATTCATATATCTATTATCTACTCTTTTACTTTCTTTTATGGTTATGTTTGCTTGTGTTTGATGTATTTTTCTACTTTTTCTACTAATAAGGTGGTAGGTACAATGGTAATGCACTACTCGATGATGATATGCTTTATTTGTAATTTAATTATTGATGTTTGGTTTCTAACTTTGAATGTTGTTACTNGATGTGGTTTCAAAGGAATGTTGTATTCTTCATGTTTTTTTTTATTTTCTTGTGTGTAGGAGTGTTCTCGTAAACTTCTCACCATTCTGCATCATTTCATAATAGGAAGTCAAATAAGTCCTTGCATGGTGTGGTCCTCATCACAAAAAAAGAAAGAAAGAAAAGATGAGGATTCAAAGCACACCCCTTGAACAAAATAAATGTGAAAAACAAATGGGCCTTTGCAAAGTGTGGTTCCCATTCGAAAAAAAAAAACATGGGAATTCAAAGCACATCCCTTAGACCAAATAAAAGGGCTACAAGAATTGGTTATGAGACTTGTTTTGTCTCCTCTAACTAAGGTCCTTTCTCACTTCCTACCTTCACTTCAATTTGGAATGGTGGTTGTGTTGTGAGAGCATTTTTGTATCTCAAGGGATGGACTAGTCTTAGAGTGTTGATGCGAAGTCACTGAAAGTGGTTGGTTTTGATCTAGATTGAGGATGGATCCTATCAAGTCATTTAATCACAAACTCCATAAGGGACTGCATGTGACCATACTTAGGAGCTCCATTCCACTCTCTCTATCATCCATCTATGATTTTCATGCCTCACCTCACTGTTGGTTTCATGTTTTGACTCAATGTTCTGGTTTGATGTGTCAGGTTTCTCAATTAGTTACTTTTGGATTTTTGTACTTAACTTTTCATAACCATTAATCATCCATGGTGCCCATGGACTTCTTGGTTTGAAGTTATGCAAGGGCATAAAAGGCCTATGCCTGCTTTGGGGAGGACCCACTTGCATATCTTTTAGTTTAGTTAAGTTAAGTTCTTTACCCTTAGACATTATTACAATTAAATTCTTTTTATTTACCCCATCCATGGCATCCAATTGTATGCACCTTCACAACTGTTTGTGATGAACTTTTTTTTAATTGTTGTGAATACCCTGTTTTCTAGTATTCCTTGTGTTAAGCTTTTTCTAAATTTTATGGATCACTTCTCTTACTTAACCCATTCGTCAGTCTTTCCACTAACAATATCAAGAAACTAATCTATCACAATCATAACTCGGCTAGATAAACTCACTGACGAGACAAGGTATTCAACTGTTACCTGTACACTATATATACTAATCCTTGGTTTTGTTGTGATTGCAGTGGGAAGTGTGGACTAGAAGTAGGACTATCTTTACAAAGGAGGATGCAACCATATCACTCACGGGAGAGTGTTCATAACCATTAGATCTCTTCTACCTCTCTCTCATTCTTCTATTGCCAAGAGGGATCTATTTGTGTTCTTTCCTATTATCATGAACACCTAATTTTGTACACAATTGTAATATTTTATGCTTGAGCACTCTTGTATTTGTCTATTTTCTTTGTGTCACACTGCATGTTAGTCAAATAAGTCTACACACCCTATTATATTTTGTAAAGGACTTGTTCCTCTTCTTATGTACTCGAGGACAAGTTTTCATTCAATTGTGGGGGTATGATAAATCGTGTTTTTCAATGCTTCGATATCGGGGTGGCCGTGATATTAGGTACGTGATATCACAGCTCAAGATGCTATATCATACATTCGATATCATAGGGTTACTCTCGGGTCTATAAATACAGCGACTAGGCACACAATTTGTAAAGTAGTATGACTATAATTGAAAATAGACTTAGTAATGATGAGAGTAGTTACTCTAATTATTAGAGTGGTTACTCTAGCGGTTACTCTAGTAGTTATTCTAATTATTAGAGTGGTTACTCTAGTAGTTACTTTAATTATTAGAGTGGTTACTCTAGCAGTTACTCTAGTGGTTACTCTAGTAGTTATTCTAATTATTAGAGTGGTTACTCTAGCAGTTACTTTAGCAGTTATTCTAATTATTAGAGCAGGTACTCTAATTATTAGAGCAGTTTCTCCCAAGTCTATAAATACAGTTCCTAGGCGCACAATTGGAAGGAAGTTTTTTAGCAGTTAAGTAGCAAAACTCTTGTTAGAGTATTTTCCAAGTGCCCACAGCAGGAGGCCTAAGTATGGATGGATCTTTATTCAAGCATTGTGTACCTAAGCACACCTTGTGTACAGTAATAAATATGAGCTCTTTGATTCATCCTTGTAGCACTTGAAATTTGTTTTGTTACGCATTTATTTTATTTTATGCACTTTACATTTATGTTATTAGCATAGCAATTCATTTTGATTAATTAAGAAAATTGTTAAATTACACTTAGTACGATCACTTTGAGCATGTGTGTAACACTTGGTAACCCAGTAGTGATTAGCATTTGGTAATCCCAGTAGTGTTGCATTGGTTTAGGATGTGTACAGAAAGTTAGAGAGGATGCTGGTGTTAGGATTAGTTAGAACTTAGTTAATGAGTAGTTAAGATAAATTAGTCACTTAGTTATCTCTCTTCTTCCCTACTAGCACAAGACATAAAAACATAAAAGACATCAAAATCATAAAAACATAAAAGACATCAAAATCATATGCCTCAAGCTTAACCATACAATCATGACATACAAGTAAGTTTAGGAAGACAACAATTAATCAACCCATCCTTGTTCCACAAGGGTGCATAAGCACTTAGTTCTTGGAATTCGACCGGATCATGCATAAAATGCTTGTATTCGTATGGTTGAGCATAGGGGTACCTCGCATCTCATCAAGTAAGAAATAAGGTACGTGGCTATTTTATTGCAACAAGGGTAGGATGAAGATAATTATGATCTTTCAATTTTTAATAAAAATAATAAAAATTAAAAAGCAAAAGAGTTTAAAAAGATATTTTGTAAACACGCAATGCATTTCTCTTCATACGAGAAATTTTGTAAATGCACAATATATTGCTTTTCATACTAAAAAGAAATTTCATGTTTTATTGGGAGAGAGAAAATTATAAAAACTGTGAAATGCACTTTTTTAAAAAAAAATTAGAAAAAGCTATGAGATGTAGTACTTTTTAAAATTAGAAAAAGATAATTATTCATTGAGATGGATCCTATATTTATTGGTACAGCTAATGGTGAAATTTATTGTTTAGGTCTTGCAATTAACTAGTGATAACGAACAACATCGTTGCAGGTTTGATGGTGCTTTCAATTCCTTACGAATGCAGGGACTGCATTTTGAAAGTGTTGGAAGAAACGCTGACATGGTACACCAGCGATTGCAAGTTCCAGTATCATCATCCAGACCAACATTTAAGGGAAACAATAAGCTTGAATTTGTGGAATTGGTTTTGGAGCTACAATACTGACATGACCATCCCCATATTTCTACACTTGCTTCATATGTGGGATTATGCTTCTCCTAGGCTTGTGGTTGAGTGCGTTAAGAAATTTCATTGGGGAAGGAATTCCACTACCCTTATTGATTTTCCCAATGATGATAAGATTTTGGCTATTTCACAGTGGATTCCACTTGACCGCCTTGTTTTGGATTTCAGTGAACAGTTCATAAAATGTCCCAGCTACTCTAATACCTCCCACAAATGATTTCAAAATTTTACCCATGTAAAGAAGAGAAGAATATACGTCAAATACAAGCTAAGAAGCAAATCACACCATTAAAGGGTGTTTAAATAGAACACATATTTCTTTTTTGCAAATTCCTCCACTGCTATTATTAAATTGAAATTAGACGTTTATTTATATACGAATTGTATATATTCTTCTCCATCATCATCCTAGCATTGATCCAACAAAATCGATAGGCTAGGAATTGTATTTCTCCCCTTATAGTTTTCTTGTCCATATTTGTATTTGTTTATGCTTTATACACTATGTTGTAGTGTGGATTCTTTGTTTACATGGTTCAAAACATTGTTATCTATAATAACGTGAGGTACGAGTCCACTTTTTACTCTAACTGTAAACTGTATATTAGTTTGCTAGTCTTATAGACGTAGAATTAGGATTATGTTTTACATCGAAATTGAAAATTTTTAAATGTCGTTGCAATAAATTTATACTTGGTACCATATTACAGTGACTTGAATGTGCAAACAACCATGAACTATGCCATTGCAATTTTTGCATCCAATATATACTTGTTGATTATCCATTATTTTTCTTCACATATTCATTTTGTGAGGTTGGAAAGTTCTGTTCGTGCATTTTTTCAAACCCTATGATCTGTTTTAACTCGGATTATATTTTGAGGTAATGGTGAGATGGTTGTTTCTAAAATCAGGTTCAAGGCAAAATAAAAAAAATTAACAGGGAATTTGCTATTTAAAAAGGCTATTTAATAAATATGGTTATATACAATAATTAAATCAAATATGTATATTGTTGATGTCAACACTTCCATGCTCTCATGGGGCCATGATTATCAATGTTTTTATTTCTCTATCTAAATAACTACTCTAATAATTAGAGTAACCACTGCTTTAATAACTAGAGTAACTATCTTTATAATAATTAGAATAACCACCACTGTAATAATTAGAGTAACCGCAGCTGCAATAATTATAATAACCATCGCTCTAATAATTATAGTAACCACTGCTCTAATAATTAGAATAATTGCCACACTAGTAATTACAATACCGCTACTCTAATAATTAGAGGAACCACTACTCTAATAATTAAAATAATGGCCACTCTAATAATTAGAGTAACCGTCGCTCTAGTAATTAGAATAATCGCCACTCTAATAATTGGAGTAACTGCTGCTCTAATAATTAGAATAATTGTCGTTCCAATAATTAGAGTAACCGCCACTCTAGTAATTAGAATAACCACCGCTTTAATAATTGAAGTAACTGCTACTCTAATAATTAGAATAATCATCGCTCTAATAATTGGAGTAACCGCCACTATAATAATTAGAATAATTTCCGCTCTAATAATTAGAGTAACTGCTGGTTTGATAATTAGAATAATGGCCACTCTAATAATTAGAGTAACCGTCATTTTAATAATTAGAATAATCGCCCCTCTAATAATTAAAATAACTGCCACTCTAATAACTAAAATAACTGCATCATTATGGATGGCCACAATGGCTATAAAACCAGGGGGGAAGGGATCTCCCTATCAGTCCTAAAGGGTTATTTCTATTAGTCTTGAGGAGGGCTTCCTCTTCAGAGGTAGCAGTTTCCTAAAGGGCTTTTTTGATCAGTCTTGAGGAGGGCTTGGTCTCCACTAAGCAGTAGTTTCCTCTTTTCTTTTCTTTTCTTTATAGGCTTCCAGCTGATCTTCGAGGAGGGTTCAAAGCAAGAGCGAGTGGCTCAAAATCAAATCCTTACGGGTCTTCTCAATAACGATAGGAGGATTCTCTCTCTCTTCTTTCTATCTACAACAACGTAGGTAGTGCAGCCCATGTGCAGGACGTGAGATTTGCGATTTTCTTTGGGGTTGACAACTTGTCTTAGTGGTGCAGACGTGGGTGGATGATCTTCCTCTCTACGTAACAACTCAGGTATGTGGCTATTTTATTGGAACAAGGGTAGGATGAAGATAATTACGATCTTTCAATTTTTAATAAAAATAATAAAAATGATAAAGAAAAAGAGTTTAGAAAGAAATTTCATAAACGCATAGTGCATTGCTTTTCATACGAGAAATTTCGTAAACACGTAGTACATTGCTTTTCATACTAAAAAGTAAGTTCATCTTTTATTGAAGAGAGAAAATGATAAAAAGCTATGAGATGCACTTTTTTTCTTAAATTAAAAAAAGCTATGAGATGTACTACTTTTTAAAATTACAAAAAGCTAATTATTCATTGAGATAGCTCCTATATTTATTGGTACAGCAAATGGTGAAATTTATCGTTTAGGTCTTGCAATTAACTAGTGAGAACGAACAACATCGTTGCAGGTTTGATGGTGCTTTCAATTCCTTACGAATGCAGGGACTACATTTCGAAAGTGTTGGAAGAAACATTGACATGGTACGCAAGCGATTGCAAGTTCCAGTATCATCGTCCAGACCAGCATTTAAGAGCAACAATAAGCTTGAATTTGTGGGATTGGTTTTGGAGCTACAATATTGACATGACCATCCCCATATTTCTACACTTACTTCATATGTGGGATGATGCTTCTCCCAGGCTTGTGGTTGAATGCGTTAAGAAATTTTGTTTAGGAAGGAATTCCACTACCCTTATTGATTTTCCCGATGATGATCAACAGTGGATTCCACTTGACCGCCTTGTTTTGGATTTCAGTGAACAGTTCATAAAATGTCCTAGCTACTCTAATACCTCCTGCAAATGATTTCAAAATTTTACCCATGTAAAGAAGAGAATAATACATGTCAAATACAATCTAAGAAGCAAATCACACCATCAAAGGGTGTTTGAATAGAACACATATTTATTTTCTGCAAATTCCTCCACTGCTATTATTAAATTGAAATGAGACGTTTATTGATATACGAATTGTATATATTCTTCTCCATCATCATCCTAGCATTGATCCAACAAAATTGATAGGCTAGGAATTATATTTCTCCCCTTATAGTTTTCTTATTCATATTTGTATTTGTTTATGCTTTATACACTCTGTTGTAGTGTGGATTCCTGTTTACATGGGTCAAAACATTGTTATCTATAATAACATGAGGGATGAGTCCACTTATTACTCTAACTGTAAAGTGTATATTAGTTTGCCAGTCTTACAGACGTAGAATCAGGATTACGTTTTACATCGAAATTGAAAATTTTTAAATGTTGTTGCAATGACTTTATACTTGGTACCATATTACATTGACTTGAATGTGTAAACTACCATGAACTATGCCATTGTAGTTTTTGCATCCAATATATACTTGTTGATTATCCATTATTTTGCTTCACATGTTCATTTTGTGAGGTTGGAAAATTCTGTTTGCGCATTTTTTCAAACCCTATGATCTATTTCAACTCATATTATATTTTGAGGTAACAATGAGATGGTTGTTTCTAAGATCGAGTTCAAGGCAAAATAGAAAAAATTAACGGGGAATTTGCTATTAAAAATGACTATTTATTAAATAGGTTATATACAATAATTAAATCAAATATGTATATTGTTGATGTCAACAATCCCATGCTCTCATGGGGCCATGATTATCAATGTCTTTATTTCCCTCTCTTAATAATCACTCTAATAATTAGAGTAATTGCCTCTATAATAATTAGAATAACCACCACTCTATTAATTAGAGTAATCATTGCTTTAATAATTAGAATAATTGTAGCTCTAATAATTAGAGTAGCCGCCACTCCAATAATTACAGTAACCGTTGCTCTAATAATTAGAGTAATAATTAGAATAACCATTGCTCTAATAATTAGAATAAATTTCATTTTAATAATTAGGTAATCGTCGCTGTAATAATTAGGTAATCGCTGCTCTAATAATTAGAGTAACCGCTAGTATAATAATTAGAATAATCGCTACTCTAAGAATTAGAATAACTGTCACTCTAGTAATTAAAATGATCGCAGCTTTAATAATTATAGTAACTGCTGCTCTAATAATTAGAGTAGCCTCCACTTTAATAATTAGAATAAGTACTACTCTAATAATTACAATAACTGTGAGTGTAATAATTAGAATAATCACCCCTTTAAGAATTAGAATAACTGCTGCTCTAATAATTAGAGTAATCGTTGCTCTAATAACTAAAGTAACTATCACTCTAATAATGAGAGTAGCTATCACTCTAATAATTAGAATAACCACGGCTTTAAGAATTAGAATAAACGTTGCTGAAGTAATTAAAATAATTGCTGCTCTAATAATTAGAGTAACTGTCATTGTAATAATTAGAATAATCGCCACTCCAATAATTAAAATAACCACTGCTTTAATAATTAGAATAACCGCCGCTCTAATAAGTAGAGTAACTACTGCTCTAATAATTAGAATAATAGACACTTTAATAATTAAAATAATGATCGCTTTAATAATTAGAGTAACCGTCACTCTAATAATTAGAATAACCACCACTATAATAATTAGAATAACCGTTGCTTTAAGAATTAGACTAACCGCCACTCTAATAATTATAATAACCACTGCTCTAATAATTAGTGTAACTACAGGTCTTATAATTAGAGTAATTGCCACTCTAATAATTAAAGTAATCATCGCTCTAGTAATTACAATAACTACCGCTTTAAGAATTAGAATAATAGTCATTCTACTAATTAAACTAACAGATGCTCTAATAATTAAAATAATTGCATCTCTAATAATTAGAGTAATCACCACTCTAATAATTATAGTAACCACTACTCTAATAATTAGAGTAATCGTCACTGTAACAATTGGAATAATCACCACTCTAATAATTGGAGTAACCGCCACTCTAATAATTAGAATAACTGCTGCTCTAATAATTAGAGTAACTGCTGGTCTGATAATTAAAATAATGGCCACTCTAATAATTAGAGTAACCATTGCTTTAATAATTAGAATAATCACCCCTTTAATAAATAAAATAACCGTCGCTCTAATAACTAAAATAACTGCATCATTATGGATGGCCACAATGGCTATAAAACCAAGGGGGAAGGGTTCTCCCAATCAGTCCGAAAGGGTTCTTTCTATTAGTCTTGAGGAGGGGTTAGTCTTCAGAGGTAGCGGTTTCCTAAAGGGCTCTTTCGATTAGTCTTGAGGAGGGCTTGGTTTCCACTAAGCAGCAGTTTCCTCTTTTCTTTTCTTTTCTTTATAGGCTTCCAGCTGATCTTCAAGGAGGGTTCAAAGTAAGAGCGAGTGGCTCAAAATCAGAGACTTATGGGTCTTCTCAATGACGACAGGAGGGTTCTCTCTCTCTTCTTTCTATCTACAACAACGTAGGTAGTGCAGCCCATGCACAAGACGTGAGACGTGCCATTTTCTTTAGGGTTGACAACTTGTCTTAGTGCTGCAGACATGGGTGGACGATCTTCCTCTCTACATAACAACTCAGGTAGGTGGCTATTTTATTGCAACAAGGGTAGGATGAAGATAATTATGATCTTTCAATTTTTAATAAAAATAATAAAAATCAAAAAGNAAGCTATGAGATGTACTACTTTTTAAAATTACAAAAAGCTAATTATTCATTGAGATGGCTCCTATATTTATTGGTACAACAAATGGTGAAATTTATCGTTTAGGTCTTGCAATTAACTAGTGATAACGAACAACATTGTTACAGGTTTGATGGTGCTTTCAATTCCTTACGAATGCAAGGACTGCATTTCGAAAGTGTTGGAAGAAACGCTGACATGGTACGCAAGCGATTACAAGTTCCAGTATCATCGTCTAGACCAGCATTTAAGGGCAACAATAAGCTTGAATTTGTGGGATTGGTTTTGGAGCTACGATGCTGACATGAGCATCCCCATATTTCTGCACTTGCTTCATATGTGGGATGATGCTTCTCCAAGGCTTGTGGTTGAGTGCGTTAAGAAATTTTGTTGGGGAAGGGATTCCACTACCCTTATTGATTTTCCCGATGATGATCAGATTTTGGCTATTTCACAATGGATTCCACTTGACCGCCTTGTTTTGGATTTCAGTGAATAGTTTATAGAATGTCCTAGCTACTCTGATACCTCCCACAAATGATTTCAAAATTTTACCCATGTAAAGAAGAGAGGAATACACATCAAATACAAGCTTTGAAGCAAATCACACCATCAAAGGATGTTTTAATAGAACACATATTTCTTTTTTGCAAATTCTTCCACTCCTATTATTAAATTGAAATTAGATGTTTATTGATATACGAATTGTATATATTCTTCTCCATCATCATCCTAGCATTGATCCAACAAAATTGATAGGCTAGGAATTGTATTTCTTCCCTTATAGTTTTCTTGTTCATATTTGTATTTGTTTATGCTTTATACACTGTGTTGTAGTGTGGATTCCTTGTTTACATGGTTCAAAACATTGTTATCTATAATAACGTGAGGTACGAGTCCACTTTTTGCTCTAACTGTAAAGTGTATATTAGTTTGCTAGTCTTACAGACGTAGAATCAGGATCATGTTTTACATCAAAAGTGAAAATTTTTAAATGTCGTTGCAATGACTTTATACTTGGTACCATATTACAGTGACTTGAATGTGCAAACAACCATGAACCATGCCATTACAGTTTTTGCATCCAATGTATACCTGTTGATTATCCATTATTTTGCTTCACATGTTCATTTTGTGAGGTTGAAAAGTTCTGTTCGCGCATTTTTTTCAGACCCTATGATCTGTTTCAACTCGGATTATATTTTGAGGTAACGATGAGATGGTTGTTTCTAAAATCGAGTTCAAGGCAGAATAAAACAAATTAACGTGGAATTTGCTATTAAAAAAACTATTTATTAAATAGGTTATATACAATAGTTAAATCAAATACGTATATTGTTGATGTTAACACTCCCATGCTCTCATGGGGCCATGATTATCAATGTCTTTATTTCTCTCTCTTACTAACTACTCTAATAATTAGAGTAATTTTCACTCTAATAATTAGAGTAATCACCTCTATAATAATTAGAATAATCACCAATCTAATAATTAGAGTAATCACTACTTTAATAATTATAATAATTGTAGCTCTAATAAGTATAGTAACCGTCACTCCAATAATTATAGTAACCGTTACTCTAATAATTAGAGTAACCGTCGCTATAATAATTAGAATAATAATTGGAGTAACCACCATTCTAATAATTACAATAACTACCACTCTAATAATTAGAGTAACTACCGGTATGATAATTAGAGTAATGGCCGCTCTAATAATTAGAGCGACCGTTGCTTTAATAATTAGAATAACTGCCACTCTAATAATTAAAATAACCACTGCTCTAATAATTAAAATAACTGCATCATTATGGATGGCCACAATGGCTATAAAACCAGGGAGAAAGGCCTCTCCCTATCAATCCTAAAGGGTTCTTTCTATCAGTCTTGAGGAGGGCTTCCTCTTCAAAGGTAGCAGTTTCCTAAAGGGCTCTTTCGATCAATCTTGAGGAGGGCTTGGTTTCCACTAAGCAGCAGTTTCCTCTTTTCTTTTCTTTCTATTAACCAACGATAACGAGCAACATCGTTGCAGGTTTGATGGCGCTTTCAATTCCTTACGAATGCATGGATTGCATTTCGAAAGTGTTGGAAGAAATGCTGACATGGTACGCAAACGATTGCAAGTTCCAGTATCATCGTCTAGACCAGCATTTAAGGGCAACAATAAGCTTGAATTTGTGGGATTGGTTTTGGAGCTACGATGCTAACATGAGCATCCCCATATTTCTGCACTTGCTTCATATGTGGGATGATGCTTCTCCAAGGCTTGTGGTTGAGTGCGTTAAGAAATTTCGTTGGGGAAGGGATACCACTACCGTTATTGATTTTCCCGATGATGATCAGATTTTGGCTATTTCACAGTGGATTCCACTTGACTGCCTTGTTTTGGATTTCAGTGAACAGTTCATAGAATGTCCCAGCTACTCTGATACCTCCCGCAAATGATTTCAAAATTTTACCCATGTAAAGAAGAGAAGAATACACGTCAAATACAAGCTTTGAAGCAAATCACACCATCAAAGGATGTTTGAATAGAACACATATTTCTTTTCTACAAATTCCTGCACTACTATTATTAAATTGAAATGAGACGTTTATTGATATATAAATTGTATATATTCTTCTCCATCATCATCCTAGCATTAATCCAAAAAAATTGATAGGCTAGGAATTGTATTTATCCCCTTATAGTTTTCTTGTTCATATTTGTATTTGTTTATGCTTTATACACTATGTTGTAGTGTGGATTCCTTGTTTACATGGTTCAAAACATTGTTATCTATAATAACGTGAGGTACGAGTCCACTTTTTGCTCTAACTGTAAAGTGTATATTAGTTTGCTAGTCTTACAGACGTAGAATCAGGATCATGTTTTACATCAAAATTGAAAATTTTTAAATGTCATTGCAATGACTTCATACTTGGTACCATATTACAATGACTTGAATTTGCAAACAATCATGAACCATGCCATTGCAGTTTTTGCATCCAATGTATACCTGTTGATTATCCATTATTTTGCTTCACATGTTCATTTTGTGAGGTTGGAAAGTTCTGTTCGCGCATTTTTTTCAAACCCTATGATCTGTTTCAACTCGGATTATATTTTGAGGTAACGATGAGATGGTTGTTTCTAAAATCGAGTTCAAGGCAAAATAAAACAAATTAACGGGGAATTTGCTATTAACAACAACTATTTATTAAATAGGTTATATACAATAGTTAAATCAAATACGTATATTGTTGATGTCAACACTCCCATGCTCTCATGGGGCCATGATTATCAATGTCTTTATTTCTCTCTCTTACTAACTACTCTAATAATTAGAGTAATCATCGCTCTAATAATTAGAGTAATCGCCTCTATAATAATTAGAATAGCCACCACTCTAATAATTAGAGTAATCACTACTTTAATAATTATAATAATTGCAGCTCTAATAAGTATAGTAACCGTCACTCCAATAATTACAGTAACCGCTGCTCTAATAATTAGAGTAACCGTCGCTGTAATAATTAGAATAATAATTAGAGTAACCGCCACTCTAATAATTACAATAACTACCACTCTAATAATTAGAGTAACTGCCGGTCTGATAATTAGAGTAATGGCCGCTCTAATAATTAGAGCGACCGTTGCTTTAATAATTAGAATAACGGCCACTCTAATAATTAAAATAACTACCGCTCTAATAATTAAAATAACTACATCATTATGGATGGCCACAACAGCTATAAAACCAGGGGGAAGGGCTCTCCCTATTAATCATAAAGTGTTCTTTCTATCAGTCTTGAGGAGGGCTTCCTCTTCAGAGGTAGCGGTTTCCTAAATGGCTCTTTCAATCAGTCTTGAGGTGGGCTTGGTCTCCATTAAGCAGCAGTTTTCTCTTTTCTTTTCTTTCTATTAACCAATGATAACAAGCAACATCGTTGCAGGTTTGATGGTGCTTTCAATTCCTTACGAATGCAGGGACTGCATTTTGAATGTGTTGGAAGAAACGCTGACATGGTACGCAAGCGATTGCAAGTTCCAGTATCATCATCTAGACCAGCATTTAAGGGCAACAATAAGCTTGAATTTGTGGGATTGGTTTTGGAGCTACGATGCTGACATGAGCATCCCCATATTTCTGCACTTGCTTCATATGTGGGATGATGCTTCTCCCAGGCTTGTGGTTGAGTGCGTTAAGAAATTTCATTAGGGAAGGGATTCCACTACCCTTATTGATTTTCCCGATGATGATAAGATTTTGGCTATTTCACAGTGGATTCCACTTGACCGCCTTGTTTTGGATTTCAGTGAATAGTTCATAGAATGTCCTAGCTACTCTAATACCTCCTGCAAATGATTTCAAAATTTTACCCATGTAAAGAAGAGAAGAATACACGTCAAACACAAGCTAAGAAGCAAATCACACCATCAAAGGTTGTTTGAATAGAACACATATTTCTTTTCTGCAAATTTTTCCACTGCTATTATTAAATTGAAATGAGACGTTTATTGATAGAAGAATTGTATATATTCTTCTCCATCATCATCCTAGCATTGATCCAACAAAATCGATAGGCTAGGAATTGTATTTATCCCCTTATAGTTTTCTTGTTCATATTTGTATTTGTTTATGCTTTAGACACTGTGTTGTAGTGTGGATTCCTTGTTTACATGGTTCAAAACATTATTATCTATAATAACGTGAGGTACGAGTCCACTTTTTGCTCTAACTGTAAAGTGTATATTAGTTTGCCAATTTTACAGATGTAGAATCAGGATTATGTTTTACATCAAAATTGAAAATTTTTAAATGTCGTTGCAATGACTTCATACCATATTACAGTGACTTGAATGTGCAAATAGCCATGAACTATGCCATTGTAGTTTTTGCATCCAATATATGCTTGTTGATTATTCATTATTTTGCTTCACATGTTCATTTTGTGAGGTTGGAAAGTTCTCTTCGCGCATTTTTTCACACCCTATAATCTGTTTCAACTCGAATTATATTTTGAGGTAACGGTGAGATGGTTTTTTCTAAAATTGGTGATGAGTGGCGAGGTACCCCTACACTCCACCATACGAATACGAGCGTGCACACGCGATCCGGTCGAACTCCGCAGACTAAATGCCTTAACGCCACAAGAAACACTTGGGGTTAATCGTTCGTTGTCTTCCCAGGCTTGCTTGTATGTGTCACGGTGTATGGTTAAGCAAGTCTGAGGTATGTGATTTTTTTGGTATTTTC
>MNCI01018080.1:69595-104970 GCA_015680685.1 Gnetum montanum
CGCGGCCTAGTGTAAGTCGCGTCTCATCAATTGGGTTCAAGGAAAAATAAAACAAATTAACATGGAATTTGCTATTTAAAAAGGCTATTTAATAAATATGATTATATACAATAGTTAAATCAAATACATATATTGTTGATGTCAACACTTCCATGCTCTCATGGGGCCATGATTATCAATGTCTTTATTTCTCTATCTAAATAACTGTTCTAACCACTGATCTAATAATTAGAGTAACTGCCTTTATAATATTTAGAATAACCACCACTGTAATAATTAGAGTAACCGCTGCTCTAATAATTAGAAAAATCGCTGCTCTAATAATGAGAGTAACCGCAGCTGCAATAATTATAATAACCTCCGCTCTAATAATTATAGTAACCGCTACTCTAATAATTAGAATAATTGCCACACTAGTAATTAGAATACCGTTGCTCTAATAATTAGAGGAACCACTGCTCTAATAATTAAAATAATGGCTACTCTAATAATTAGAGTAACCGCCGCTCTAGTTATTAGAGTAACTGCTGCTCTAATAATTGGAGTACCTGTTGCTCTAATAATTAATATAACCGTCGCTCTAATAATTAGGGTAACCACTGCACTAATAATTAGAAGAATCACTGCTATAATAATTAAACTAACTACTACTCTAATAATTAGAATAATCACCGCTCCAATAATTAGAGTAACTACCGCTCTAGTAATTAGAATAACCACCACTCTAATAATTGGAGTAATTGCTGCTATAATAATTAGAATAATCACCGCTCTAATAATTGGAGTAACCGCCATTATAATAATTAGAATAACTGCTGCTCTAATAATTAAAATAACTGCTGGTTTGATAATTAGAATAATGGCCACTCTAATAATTAGAGTAACCGTCACTTTAATAATTAGAATAATCGCCCCTCTAATAATTAAAATAACTGCCACTCTAATAACTAAAATAATTGCATCATTATGGATGGCCACAATGGCGGGGAAGGGATCTCCCTATCAGTCCTAAAGGGTTATTTCTATTAGTCTTGAGGAGGGCTTCCTCTTCAGAGGTAGTAGTTTCCTAAAGGGCTCTTTTGATCAGTCTTGAGGAGGGCTTGGTCTTCACTAAGTAGCAGTTTCCTCTTTTCTTTTCTTTTCTTTATAGGCTTCTAGCTGATCTTCGAGGAGGGTTCAAAGCAAGAGCTAGTGGCTCAAAATTAGATCCTTACGGGTCTTCTCAACGATGACAGGAGGGTTCTCTCTCTCTTCTTTCTATCTACAACTACGTAGGTAGTGCAGCCCATGCGCAAGACGTGAGACGTGCCATTTTCTTTAGGGTTGACAACTTGTCTTAGTGGTGCAGACGTGGGTGGACGATCTTCCTCTCTACGTAAGAACTCAGGTAGGTGGCTATTTTATTGCAACAAGGGTAGGATGAAGATAATTACGATCTTTCAATTTTTAATAAAAATAATAAAAATGATAAAGCAAAAGAGTTTAGAAAGAAATTTCATAAACACATAGTGCATTGCTTTTCATACGAGAAATTTCGTAAACACATAGTACATTGTTTTTCATACTAAAAAGTAAGTTCATCTTTTATCGAAGAGATAAAATGATAAAAAGCTATGAGATGCACTTTTTTTCTTAAATTAGAAAAAACTATGAGATGTACTACTTTTTAAAATTACAAAAAGCTAATTATTCGTTGAGATGGCTCCTATATTTATTGGTACAGCAAATGGTGAAATTTATCATTTAGGTCTTGCAATTAACTAGTGAGAACGAACAAGATCGTTGCAAGTTTGATGGCGCTTTCAATTCCTTACGAATGCAGGAACTGCATTTCGAAAGTTTTGGAAGAAACGCTGACATGGTACGCAAGTGATTGCAAGTTCCAGTATCATCGTCTAGACCAGCATTTAAGGGCAAAAATAAATTTGAATTTGTGGGATTGGTTTTGGAGCTACAATACTGACATGACTATCCCCATATTTCTACACTTGCTTCATATGTGGGATGATGCTTCTCCCAGGCTTGTGGTTGAATGCGTTAAGAAATTTCGTTGGGGAAGGAATTCCACTACCCTTATTGATTTTCCCAATGATGATCAGATTTTGGCTATTTCACAGTGGATTCCACTTGATCGCCTTGTTTTGGATTTCAGTGAACAGTTCATAGAATGTCCTAGCTACTCTAATACCTCCTGCAAATGATTTCAAAATTTTACCCATGTAAAGAAGAGAAGAATACACGTCAAATACAAGCTAAGAAGCAAATCACACCATCAAAGGGTGTTTGAATAGAACACATATTTCTTTTCCGCAAATTCCTCCATTGCTATTATTAAATTGATATGAGACATTTATTGGTATACAAATTGTATATATTCTTCTCGATCATCATCCTAGTATTGATCCAACAAAATTGATAGGCTAGGAATTGTATTTCTCCCCTTATAGTTTTCTTGTTCATATTTTGTATTTTTTTATACTTTATACACTGTGTTTTGGCTATTTCATAGTGGATTCCACTTGACCGCCTTGTTTTGGATTTCAGTGAACAGTTCATAGAATGTCCCAGCTACTCTAATACCTCCGCAAATGATTTCAACATTTTACCCATGTAAAGAAGAGAAGAATACACCTCAAATACAAGCTTTGAAGCAAATCACACCATCAAAGGGTGTTTGAATAGAACACATATTTCTTTTTTGCAAATTCCTCCACTGCTATTATTAAATTGAAATTAGACATTTATTGATATATGAATTGTATATATTCTTCTCCATCGTCATCCTAGCATTGATCCAACAAAATTGATAGGCTAGGAATTGTATTTCTCCCCTCATAGTTTTCTTGTTCATATTTGTATTTGTTTATGCTTTATACACTGTGTTGTAGTGTGGATTCCTTGTTTACATGGTTCAAAACATTGTTATCTATAATAACGTGAGGGACGAGTCCACTTTTTACTCTAACTGTAAAGTGTATATTAGTCTGCCAGTCTTACAAAGGTAGAATCAGGATTCTGTTTTACATCGAAACTAAATATTTTTAAATGTTGTTGCAATGAATTTATACTTGCTACCATACTATAGTGACTTGAATGTGCAAACAACCATAAACTATGCCATTGCAATTTTTGCATCCAATATATACCTGTTGATTAGCCATTATTTTGCTTCACATGTTCATTTTGTAAGGTTGTAAAGTTTTGTTCATGCATTTTTTCAGACCCTATGATCTATTTCAACTCAGATTATATTTTGAGATAACGATGAGATGGTTGTTTCTAAAATTGGGTTAAAGGCAAAATAAAACAAATTAATGGGGAATTTGCTATTAAAAATGGCTATTTAATAAATAGGTTATATATAATAATTAAATCAACTACGTATATTGTTGATGTCAACACTCCCATGCTCTCATGGGGCCATGATTATCAATGTCTTAATTTCTCTCTCTTAATAACCGCTCTAATAATTAGAGTAACTGCCTCTATAAAAATTATAATAACCACCACTGTAATAATTAGAATAATTCTACTCTAATAATTAGAATAATTAACGCTCTAATAATTAGAGTAACCACCATTTCAAAAATTACAGTAACCGTCGCTCTAATAATTAGAGTAATAATTAAAATAACTGTCACTCTAATAATTAGAATAACCATTGTTTTAATAATTAGAGTAACTGTTGCTTGAATAATTAGAGTAATCGTCACTTTAATAATTAGAATAATTGTCACTCTAATAATTAGAGTAACCACTGCTCTAATAATTAGAATAACTGCTACTTTAATAATTAGAGTAACTGTCGCTTTAATAATTATATTAACCACCCCTCTAAGAATTGGAATAACCATCGCTTTAATAATTAGAATAACCATTGCTTTAATAATAGGACTAATTGTCGCTCTAATAATTAGAGTAACCGTTGCTCTAATAATTAGAATAATCATAGCTCTAATAATTGAAGTAACCACCATTTTAATAATTAAAATAACCACAACTTTAATAATTATAATAATGGTTGCTCTAATAATTAGAGTAACTACTGCTATAATAATTTGAATAATCGCTACTCTAAGAATTAGAATAATCATCACTCTAGTAATTAGAATAATCATAGCTTTAATAATTAGAGTAACGCTGCTCTAATAATTAAAGTAACCTTCACTCTAATAATTAGAATCACTGCTGCTGTAATAATTAGAATAATCATCGCTTTAAAAATTACAATAACTACTGCTCTAATAAATAGAATAACAACGGCTTTAATAATTAGAGTAATCATTGCTCTAATAACTAAAGTAACTGTCGCTCTAATAATTAGAGTAACTACCCTGCTCTAATAATTAGAATAGCCGATGATCTAATAATTAAATTAACCATTGCTTTTAAGAATTAGAACAACTGTCGTTGTAGTAATTAAAATAACTGCCGCTCTAATAATTAAAATAATGGGTGCTTTAATAATTGGAGTAACCACTGCTTTAATAATTAGAATAACTCTCTCTAATAATTAGAGTAATTGTTGCTCTAATAATTAGAATAACCGTCACTCTAATAATTAAAATAATGGCCACTTTAATAAATAGAATTACCGCCACTATAATAATTAGAATAATCGCCACTTTAAGAATTAGAATAACCACCACTGTGAGAATTAGACTAACCATCGCTTTAATAATTATAATAACCATCGCTCTAATAATTAGAGTAACTACTGCTCTAATAATTAAAATAATGGCCTTTCTAATAATTAGAGTAACAACCACTCTAATAATTAAAATAACTGACACTCTAATAATTCGAGCAATCGTCGCTGTAGTAATTAGAATAATTGTCGCCTTAAGAATTAGAATAACCGCTGCTCTACTAATTAAACTAACTGCTGCTCTAATAATTAGAATAATCGTCGCTCTAATAATTATAGTAACCACCGCTCTAATAATTAGAGTAACCATTGCTATAATAATAAGAATAATCACCGCTCTAATAATTGGAGTCACCACCACTCTAACAATTAGAATAACTACCGCTCTAATAATTAGAGTAACTTTTGGTCTCATAATTAAAATAATGGCTGCTCTAATAATTAGAGTAATTATTGCTCTAATAATTATAATAACCGCCACTTTAATAATTAGAATAAATGCTGCTCTAATAATTAGAATAACCACATCATTATGGATGGCCACAATGATTATAAAACCAAAGGGAAGGGTTCTTTATATCAATCTTGAGGAGGGCTCGGTCTCCACTAAGTAGCAGTTTCCTCTTTTCTTTTCTTTTCTTTTCTTTACAGGCTTCTCGCTGATCTTTGAGGAGGGTTCAAAGTAGGAGCCAACGACTCAACATTGGATCCTTACGGGTCTTCTCGACGACAACAAGAGGGTTCTCTCTCTCTTCTTTCTATCTACAACAACGTAGGTAGTGCATCCCATGCGCAGGACGTGAGACGTGCCATTTTCTTTGGGGTTGACAGCTTGTCTTAGTGGTGCAGACGTGGGTGGACGATCTTCCTCTCTACGTAACAACTCAGGTAGGTGGCTATTTTATTGCAACAAGGGTAGGATGAAGATAATTATGATCTTTTAATTTTTAATAAAAATAATAAAAATCAAAAAGCAAAAGAGTTTAGAAAGAAATTTCATAAATGCACACAGCATTGTTTTTCATACAAGAAATTTCGTAAATGCGTAGTACATTGTTTTTCATACTAAAAAGCAAGTTCAACTTTTATCGAGAGAGAGAAAATGATAAAAAGCTGTGAGATGCACTTTTTTTTTAAATCAGAAAAAGCTATGAGATGTACTACTTTTTAAAATTACAAAAAGTTAATTATTCGTTGAGATGGCTCCTATATTTATTGGTACAACAAAGGGTGAAATTTATCATTTAAGTCTTGTAATTAACCAGTGATAACGAGCAACATCGTTGCAGGTTTGATGGTGCTTTCAATTCCTTACGAATGCAGGGACTACATTTCGAAACTATTGGAAGAAACACTAATATGGTACATAAGCAATTACAAGTTACAGTATCATCGTCCAGACCAGCATTTAAGGGAAACAATAAGCTTGAATTTGTGGGATTGGTTTTGGAGCTACTGACATGACCATCCCCATATTTCTACACTTGCTTCATATGTGGGATGATGCTTCTCCTAGGCTTGTGGTTGAATGCGTTAAGAAATTTCGTTTAGGAAGGAATTCCACTACCCTTATTGATTTTCCTGATGATGATCAGATTTTGGCTATTTCACAGTGGATTCCACTTGATCGCCTTGTTTTGGATTTCAGTGAACAGTTCATAGAATGTCCTAGCTACTCTAATACCTCTTGCAAATGATTTCAAAATTTTACCCAGAAGAGAAGAATACATGTCAAACATAAGCTAAGAAGCAAATCACACCATCAAAGGGTGTTTGAATCGAACACATATTTCTTTTCTGCAAATTCCTCCACTGCTATTATTAAATTGAAATGAGACATTTATTGGTATACGAATTGTATAAATTCTTCTCCATCATCATCGTAGCATTGATCCAATAAAATCAATAGGCTAGGAATTGTATTTCTCCCCTTATAGTTTTCTTGTTTATATTTTGTATTTGTTTATGCTTTATACATTGTGTTGTACTGTGGATTCCCTGTTTACATGGTTTAAAACATTGTTATCTATAATAACGTGAGGTACGAGTCCACTTTTTACTCTAACTGAAAATTTTTAAATGTCGTTGCAATGACTTTATACTTGCTACCATACTACAGTGACTTGAATGTGCAAACAACCATGAACTATGCCATTGTAGTTTTTGCATCTAATATATACTTGTTGATTATCCATTATTTTTCTTCACATGTTCATTTTGTGGGGTTGGAAAGTTCTCTTCGTGCATATTTTCAGACCCTATGATCTGTTCCAACTTGGATTATCTTTTGAGGTAACGGTGAGATGGTTGTTTCTAAAATCAAGTTCAAGGCAAAATGAAACAAATTAACAGGGAATTTGCTATTACAAATGGCTATTTAATAAATAGGTTATATACAATAATTAAATCAAATACGTATATTGTTGATGTCAACACTCCCATGCTCTCATGGGGCCATGATTATTAATGTCTTTATTTCTCTCTCTTAATAACCACTGTAATAATTAGAGTAACCATCGCTCTAATAATTAGAGTAACTACCTTTATAATAATAAGAATAACCACCACTCTAATAATTAGAGTAATCACTGCTCTAATAATTAGAATAATTGTTACTTTAATAATTAGAGTAACCGCCACTCCAATAATTACAGTAACCATCGCTCTAATAATTAGAGTAATAATTAGAATAATCGCCACTCTAATAATTAGAGCAACCGTCAACTCTAGTAATTAGAATAACTGCTGCTCTAAGAATTACAATAACTATCGCTCTACTAATTAGACTAACCGCTGTTCTAATAATTAAAATAATTGTTGCTCTAATAATTAAAATAACCATCGCTCTAATAATTGGAGTAGTTGTCGCTCTAATAATTGGAGTAACCACCGTTATAATAATTAAAATAGCTACCACTAATAATTAGAGTAACTGTCGGTCTGATAATTAAAATAATGGTTGCTCTAATAATTAGAGTAACTGCCACTTTAATAATTAGAATAACTGCCACTCTGATCATTAGAATAACTGTCGCTCTAATAATTAGAATAACCGCATCATTATGGATGGCTGCAACGACTATAAAACCATAGGGGAAGGGCTCTCCCTATCAATCCTACAGGGTTCTTTCTATTACTCTTGAGCAGGGCTTCCTCTTCAAAGGCAGCAATTTCCTAAAGGGCTCTTTCTATAAGTCTTGAGGAGGGCTTGGTCTCCACTAAGCAACAGTTTCCTCTTTTCTTTTATTTTCTTTACAGGGTTCTAGGTGATCTTCGAGGAGGGTCCAAAGCAGGAGAAAGTGGCTCAAAATCGAATCCTTACAGATCTTCTCGACAACGATAGGAGGGTTCTCTTTCTCTTCTTTCTATCTACAACAACGTAGGTAGTGCATGCCATGCACAAGACGTGAGACGTACGATTTTCTTTGGGGCTGACAGCTTGTCTTAGTGGTGCAGACGTGGGTGGACGATCTTCCTCTCTACATAATAACTCAGGTAGGTGGCTATTTTATTGCAACAAGGGTAGGATGAAGATAATTATGATCTTTTAATTTTTAATAAAAATAATAAAAATCAAAAAGCAAAAGAGTTTAGAAAGAAATTTCATAAATGCACACAGCATTGTTTTTCATACAAGAAATTTCGTAAATGCGTAGTACATTGTTTTTCATACTAAAAAGCAAATTCAACTTTTATCGAGAGAGAGAAAATGATAAAAAGCTGTGAGATGCACTTTTTTTTAAAATCAAAAAAAGCTATGAGATGTACTACTTTTTAAAATTACAAAATGCTAATTATTCATTGAGATGGCTCCTATACTTATTGGTACAACAAAGGGTGAAATTTATCATTTAAGTCTTGTAATTAACCAGCAACAATAATGAGCAACATCGTTGTAGGTTTGATGGCGCCTTCAATTCCTTACAAATGCTGCATTTCGAAAGTGTTGGAAGAAACGCTGTAAGCATTGCAAGTTTCAGTATCATCGTTTAAACCAGCATTTAAGGGCAACAATAAGCTTGAATCTGTGAGATTGGTTTTGGAGTTACAATACTAACATGACCATTCCCATATTTCTGCACTTGCTTCATATGTGAGATGATGCTTCTCCCAAGTTTGTGGTTGAGTGTGTTAAGAAATTTCGTTGAGAAAGAAATTCCACTACCCTTATTGATTTTTGGCTTATTGGTATACCAATTGTATATATTCTCCATCATCCTAGCATTGATCCAATAGAATCAATGGGCTAGGAATTGTATTTCTCTCCTTATAGTTGTACTGTGGATTCCTGTTTACATAGTTCAAAACATTGTTATATTATTCTATAAAGTGTATAGAATCAATGGCTAGGAATTGTATTTCTCCCCTTGTTGTACTGTGGATTCCTATTTACATAGTTTAAAACATTGTTATATTACTCTATAAAGTGTATGGAGAATCATTTTTACATCAATATTTTTAAATGTCGTTGCAATGACTTTAACAGAGAAAAAACAGAGAAACCAGCAACAACAAATAAGACAGCAGCAATCACCTTAACAACACCCCCTCCCCCCAGACCAATCAAACCAATCAAGCTCAGCAACCTCAAAACCTGCAACAAGAAGAAGGAATTCCACTGATGGTGCTAAATCTGGTTTGGATCAGGGTTTCGGCCCTACATCGCAACAGGGCTTTAGACCTAGGATGCAGGGCTCGGATACTGGTTCTAATTTTAATTCTAATTTTAATTTTCCTGCTTATGCAGGTTTCCCAGGCTTCTCTGCTCCAGCTTTTTCTTCTGTTTCAGGTTTTCCTCCGGTTTCAGTTTCTGATCTTCACAGGTTTTTCAACGGCTTCCAAGGTTTCGGCTCCCGCGGTGGTCGCGGTGGCTTTCGTCGCGGTCGCGGCGGTTGGGATGATGCCTCCAGGTCCTCGAATCAGGGCTTCCCTGGCTTCGACCCCAGACCTGCAAATCAAGGTTTGTTCCATGCAAGTCTAGGGTTCACCTGGCCGTTCGCCCTCAACCCGCGGTCTTCACGGCCCGATCTGCCTGGTGGCTCCAACACCAGCTCCCGATCGCGCTCTCTCTCCGCCAAGCCCCGCTCTCCAACCACGGCCGATCCGCCCCTGGATCTGGCCCCAATTCTGGATCTGGTTCTCCGTCTGCAACATCGGCGGCCCCCAGTCCAGCAGCTTCAACTTCGGACAAAACAACAACAGCGATGCTGTCCACAGCAACAACAACAACAATAGGGTGATTTTCAGCACTGGAGATCTACAGCTTGGGCATCAGGGTTTGTCTTCTGGGGTTCAGGGTTCTTCAGTTGGCCCTTGTTCAAATGTAAATTTTGGGGTTTCTTTAAACCCCCAACGTCCAGCCCAAAATTAACCATGCGCTGGGCTACAGTTTTGCACAATAATTCCTGCCCCCGGCGCGAAAACTCTCCGCTACATGGTGATTTTGTTAGCAACCGCGACCACGTTCCCAATAATGTTTTTTTCAGCAACGTTGGCCCCCCTCCCATGAAGTTGACCACGTTGCTAATTCTGTTCTTCCTAGCCACGTTGATAACCATGATTTTTTGTCTCACAACGTTGGACTATCTTTGCTCCACCAAGATTTCCTCTATCTTTGCTTCACCAAGATTTCCTCCTCACTCCACTCCCGTTGTCTTTGGGCAATCACTTTCAGTGTTTTTCTCCAACAACCTCCAGCCCATTCACCCACCCCCATTTGCGCTATCTGCGCCATGACCAAGTCTCTCCACTCACCAAACTTTGGTACTCACCTATCAAAGGTTGCAACCCTTCCAAAAGTTGTTGCAACGCTCAACCATTATCCATCATGTATGTGCCTTAATTTCTGGTTGCTTGCCATCAACCAAACTGCATATGCATGTTTCCT
Source organism: Gnetum montanum (assembly GCA_015680685.1). Classification (NCBI taxonomy): domain Eukaryota; kingdom Viridiplantae; phylum Streptophyta; class Gnetopsida; order Gnetales; family Gnetaceae; genus Gnetum; species Gnetum montanum. Next base: position 80,131 of record MNCI01018080.1, read on the forward strand.
CTTTTCGTGTAGAATCCATGAAGTTGAAAATCAAATTTTCAACTTTGCGATCCACAACTTTTACTCGCGATCTCTCACAGCAAACAAAATTAAAGTTTTGGGTTATGAGCTTAAGTTCATCCCAAGGCCACTCCCCATGGATTGTGGCTCCATCCTTAAAGAATTGACCACATTTGCAAGGCTTTTAACGTTTCGGAATTTTTTCAAAGATAAACCTAAAGATAATTTTTCTTCTTCTCTGTTTATCTTTGCAACCCAAGTTGCTCATTTGAAACTCCGACGTGTTAACAAATGGAATCCACCAATCAGCAGCTTCAACCCGGTTCTTGAGAATTGCATCCGCGATTGCCTCAAGTCCTTTGAAGTTGTGCTTTCCTCCCTCGATTTTCACCGTCGGACATCCTTGCCACGACGTCTTCTTGGAGCACTTCACAAACTCCAAAAAGACTCTAGCATTGTCATCCGTCCCACAAACAAAAATCTTGGTGTCTGCATCTTGGATTCCTCTTGGTACTGCAATGAAGCAACCAGGCAACTCTCGGAGGTGTATTCGCGTGTGGATTTCATTTCATGGAATGTTCTTCATCGTCATCTCTTGGGGATCATCAATCGATTCCCTCAGGTTTTCAAGGATTTTAGGGATTCGCTGCTCCAGTGCAAGGCCCCTAAACCTTGCAATTTTTACGTTATCCCTAAAATTCATAAACCTGTTTTGGTTGGCCGTCTGATTTGTTCTTACACAGGTTATGTTCTTGAACCTGCATCTTGCCTCCTTCACTATCTGCTGTTCCCAATTTTATGCTCCCAAGCATAACATCTCCAAGACTCATCAGCCTTGATCTGTGACCTCCATGCTAAGGTCCTCCCCGTCAATGTACTCTTGTTTACGTTTGACGTTGAATCCTTGTACCCTAGCATCCCCACCAATCAAGGACTTGATGCACTCAAAAATACGGAGCATATTTCTCTGCAAACCCTTTTTCTTTGCAGAACCTCTATAGTAATGCTATCCTGGAGCTAGCATCATTAGTGTTTTGTGAGCACTACCTGGAATTCAACGAAGTACAATACAAACAGGTAAGAGGCACTGCAATGGGTAGCAACTTTGAAGTTGTCTACGCATGTCTTTTTCTGTGTCATTTGGAGAAACATGTCTTCAGTACTCCTAATTCTCATAATCTTTTGTATTTCAAAAGATTCATTGATGATGTTTTTGGCATATGGAATGGCTCCAAAGATTCTCTTAATCTCTTGCATTCCCGGTAATGTTTACCCAACAATAAACATTACCCCTACCATTTCAAACTCTACAATTGATATACTGGATGTCACTTTCTTCAAGCAAACACTAGTATCATTTCTACCAAGTGTTACCAAAAGCTCTTAAATGCTTACCAATACATCACTTTCTCTTCATGGCACCCATTCCATCAGAAGAAAGCCTTCATCATTGCAGAACTGAAGAGATACCTCATCATCAGGGAATCTTGCCTAGGCAACCTCCAACAAATTTGACGGCAACTCTTTCGACAACTTCGAGCACGTGGATATCCATCTCGACTGTTGGTCAAATGCTTCACTGCTATCTCTGCTGTTTCTTGTCGGTCACTTCTGGCTAGGCTCCATCAAAGCGATGACATTCAAGTTAGGAAATAGACCCCTCTCGTCTTCAAATTGGACTTCAATTCCTCAACTAAGTCCTTGAACGTGAGAGCTCTCCTAAACCCTATACTTAGTCAGCTCTGTCAACACGATCTGACTCTCGAGAACGTCATTTCAGATCTGATCACTTACTGGTGCAATCCTAGAAAGCTGCGCTCTTTGCTTGTCAGACATAGATTCAAGTGCTCTACCCCACCTCCACTTCGGCCTAAACGAGTGGGGCCCACTTAAATTTTAGAATCCCCAAAAATTCTATATTTTTAAATTGGGATGGTTTATTTATAGCACTTGTTCTTCGTGGCTCTTTTGCCTTTTGACTTTGTAAAAGCCAAAACATACTGAAGAGGGGTGAGACTCCCTGAAAATGTTTTGTGTTCAGTTTTCTTAAGTTAATGACATTTTGAGCTTTTTCTTTTCCTTTCTTTTCTTTTCCCTTTACTTCCTCTCCTTTACTTCGTCTCTCTGTTCAGCCGCACAAGATCCTGTTAAAATTTTTAGAACCCAAAAATTTTTAGAACTCTTAAATTTTTAGAACCCAAAAAATTTTTAGGTAGAATTTTTAGAACCCAAAAAGTTTTAGAACCCAAAAAGTTTTAGAACCCAAAAATTTTTAGAACCCAAAAAAAATTTTAGAACCCAAAAATTTTTAGAACCCAAAAAATTTTTGAACTTTTTATAACCCAAAAAATTTTTAGAACCCAAAAATTTTTTTAGAATTTTTAAAACCCAAAAACTTTTTAGAACCCAAAAAATTCATAAACACATAGTGGATTGCTTTTCATACAAGAAATTTCGTAAATGCATAGTACATTACTTTTCATACTAAAAAGCAAGTTCATTTTTTAAAAATTAGGAAAAGCTATGAGACACTTTTTAAAAAAAAATTAGAAAAAGCTATGAGACACTTTTTTTAAAAAAAATTAGAAAAAGCTATGATATGTACTTTTTAAAATTAAAAAAACCTAATTATTCGTTGAGATGGCTCCTATATTTATTGGTACAACAAAGGGTGAAATTTATTGTTCAAGTCTTGTAATTAACTAGCAATAACGAGCAACATCGTTGCAGGTTTGATGGCACTTTCAATTCCTTACGAATGCAGGGACTGCATTTCGAAAGTGTTGGAAGAAACACTGACATGGTATGCAAGCGATTGCAAGTTCCAATATCATCACCAACATTTAAGGGTAACAATAAGCTTGAATTTGTGGGATTGGTTTTGGAGTTATGATTCTGACATGACCATCTCCATATTTCTGCACTTGCTTCATATGTGGGATGATGCTTCTCCAAGGCTTGTGGTTGAGTGCGTTAAGAAATTTCGTTGGGGAAGGAATTCCACTACCCTTATTGATTTTCCCGATGATGATCAGATTTTGGCTATTTCACAATGGATTCCACTTAATCGCCTTGTTTTGGATTTCAGTGAACAGTTCATAGAATGTCCCACCTACTTTAATACCTCCTGCAAATGATTTCAAAATTTTACCTATGTAAATAAGAGAAGAACACATCAAATACAAGGTAACAAGCAAATCACACCATCAAAGGGTGTTTTAATAGAATACATATTTCTTTTATGCAAATTCCTACACTGCTATTATTAAATTGAAATGAATTGGTATATGAATTGTATATATTCTTCTCCATCATCATCCTAGCATTGATCCAATAAAATCAATGGGTTGAGAATTGTATTTCTCGCCTTACAGTTTTCTTCTTCATATTTTGTATTTGTTTATGCTTTATGCTTTATACAACACAGTTTATGCTTTATGCTTTATACACTGTGTTGTACTGTGGATTCCCTATTTAAATAGTTCAAAACATTGTTATCTATAATAACGTTTTCCTGTTTAAATAGTTCAAAACATTGTTATCTATAATATAATAACGTGAAGAACGAGTCCACTTCTTGCTCTAACTGTAAGTGTATACAGATGTAAAATCACGATTGTGTTTTACATCGAAATTGAATATTTTTAAATGTCTTGCAATGACTTTATACTTTCTTGCTCTCACTGTAAGTGTATACAGATGTAAAATCACGATCGTGTTTTACGTCAAAATTGAATATTTTTAAATGTCTTGCAATGACTTTATACTTGCTACCATATTTGTAAATGGCGTTCAGGGCAGCAACAACAACCGCAATCAAAATCAAAACTCTGGTTCTCAGCAACAGCCACAAACCCCAGCATCTCGGTGGCCCAAACAGAAAAAACAGAGAAACCAGCAACAACAAATAAGACAGCAGCAGACCAATCAAACCAATCAAGCTCAGCAACCCCAAAACCTGCAACAACAACAAGGAATTCCTGCTGATGGCACTAAATCTGGTTTGGATCAGGGTTTCAGCCCTACATCGCAACAGGGCTTTAGCCCTAGGATGCAGGGCTCGGATCCTGGTTCTAATTTTAATTTTCCTGCTTATGCAGGTTTCCAGGCTTCTCTCCTCCAGGTTTTCTTTCTCTTTCAGGTTTTCCTCCCAGGTTTTCTTTCTCTTTCAGGTTTTCCTCCGGTTTCGATTTCTGATCTTCACAGGTTTTTCAACGGCTTCCAAGATTTCTGATCTGGATCTGGCCCCGGATCTGGTTCTCGTGTCGGTTTTGGGACATCTGCCGCTGCTGCTGGCTGCGCGCAGAATTGCGCCCGCGCCCCTGCAAACCAGCAACACGCGTTTTCTGGCGCGCAGGGCAACGCACGCCCGCCTGCAACATCGGCCCTCAGTCCGGCAGCTTCAACTTCGGCCAAAACAGCAACAGTGATTTTCAGCGCTGGAGGTTTACAGCTTGGGCATCAGGGTTTGTCTTCTCGGGTTCAGGTTCTTCGGTTGGCCCTTGTTCAAATGGAAATTTTGGGTTTCTTTTAACCCCCAACGACCAGCCCAAAATTAACCATGCGTTGGGCTACAATTTTGGACAATAAGTTATTTCTGAACAAAACCTCCTCCCCAAAGCTGAAGCATCACTAGCTCAAGAACAGGGATAACACCTCATGCTATCAAGCGAGTGTCTCCAGCAAACTATTTAGAAGAAGTCCATTATGTCCACAATTGTTGTGGAATTTAACTTCAGACCATTCATGGAGTTTGCACTTGCCAACATCTAAGAGTAACTCCAAGTCTCTCCTCTTTATCCAACACTATCATGCAGTGATGAATGGTACTTAGAAAAAGTTTATCAATTTTGGAGAAATAAACAAGATTATGCCATAGTTAAAATTAAGGGAATCAAGGTGTCCTATTTAATGAAAGCAATCATAAAGGCATTGAGCCTTCCAAATATTGGAGAAAATATTGTACAAATCTCCACAAGGTCTAACACTAATGCAAAGAAGTTATGGTTATAGAGAACTGATAGAACAACAAATAAAGAATATAGTGAATTTTTTGCATAAGTACCTCAAGATTGGGACTTACCATATTTTTTCCACCAAAAGATTAAATAGGCTTCCACTTATGTTGCAAGAAAAAGCACAATCCTTATGGAAAAATTGCAAGAAAACATGGCTCATCTATTCATTTTAGAAATACAAGGAAGGTTTGAAGAGAAGAAGGCAAGGAAACTCATTATGTCATTCCCTTACCTCATAAGAAGACTATGTAAACAAGCTGAAATTCTAGGCTATATTAATGATGTCCTATGCAAAGTCTAGAATGCATCCTACACTAAGATGTCAAAGCCAGTGCCTCCTAACAAAGATCAACTAGAGAAGCCAATAGGCATTGAGGGAGTTGTAAGATACACACCAATTGAAAACATTCTAGCTACAAAATAAGAAAAAGCAGGACCCAATGGATCAACACTAGCTAGTGATATACCAAGATCAAGTACTCCACCAACACAACAAGATTATAGACCTTTTATGAGCCATTTACAACAGATTGCAAAAACTCTCAGTTGGGGAAATAGAGAAGTCTCAAGCATGTACTAGGTCAGAGATAATCTTGTAAGACCTACAATATCAACAAGACCTACTAGTGATCAAATATCATTACAGGTAAGAGATGATGAGGATTTGGCACAAAGAATATTAGGGCACACTAAATCCTTCTAAGTTATGATAGAAATAGAAGAAGAAGACATAGTTGTGGTCATGCAACACTAGGATGTAGCATGAGTAGCTAAAGTTAATACTAATCATATTAAGGAGTCATTTGATGTTCTGATTATGCCACCAATAGATCTATTTAGAACCAAAGATGTTGAAATAATAGGTGGAGCCTCCAAGACCCCACAAGAACATGAGGATATTCTAGATTAATTCCTATAAACAAGACAAGTAATGCAGAATCTTTTTGATATCCCTAATGATATCACTATAGTGTATTCTAAGCTTATATCAACAAAGGACATGCTAGTAATTGTTGAATCTAAGGCTAAACATGTAGAGAATGAGGTGTAAAGATTGTAAGTTGAATTGGTAGCATTAAGAGTAGAGAAGCAAGATCCTATACAATATGTAGCACTAGACCAGTTAGACAAATTTAGAACTGAACAAGTAGTCTAGCTAATAGCCAAACATATTCAAGTGGAAATGAAAAAGAAGAAAACAACATAGAACACTTCAATGGTAGAAGCAGAAATGTATGTCAATGCTAAAGACCTAACTACCTTAGAGGAAGAACGCAAGAAGATTACTGTAGAGAATATAAGGTTGACAAATAATGAAAAATAAAAGAATTTCTTTGAAGAGAGCATCCATCAACTTAGAGAGCAATTTGCAAGAGTCAACTAGGACATGTAAAAATTGGCTAGGAAAAGCAAAATCCTATCAAAAGAGAAAGGCCCCATAATTCACCATAAATTAACTATTGAGATTAATGCATGGCAAAACGAGACCAAGAAACATGAAAGGCTAAAAGAGCATTTTAGAGACCAAGTGGGTATGTATAAACAAGTCAATGAAAAAGAAATCTAGATGGCTAAGGCCAAAATTAGTACCATTACAATGTAGACACTTGATTGGTAATCAATCTTGGATGGTCTTGCCCACATCCATCAAGCACAAGTAAAGAATAAGGACCTATAGATTGAAGATCTTATAGAATACATGGGATTAGCAAATCTTTGAGATGCTAATCTAGCCATGCTCATAGCAGGTAGACCTAGAAATGTACTAGATCACCAAGTGGCCACAATGTATGTAATATACAAAAAAGAGTTTATAGATCAAAAAGATGCACAATAAAAACTACATCTTGCAAACTCTAAAATTCAAGTAGTTAAGGCTAGCACCAAGAACAAAAGGATGTTACAACAAATCTAGCTTTTGGAATGACCAACTATTGAGAACTGAGAAAAGTGACCAGAGCATTTAAGGAAGAACAATGATAGTTCACGACATGGTAAGTGAAAGAAAATAAGATGTTCCCATAGTTTCCTTGCCCATGGGAAGTACCAACTTTAGCAAACATCACCGAATTCACTTAGATGGTACATGATTCCAAATCAAAAGAGGAGAAACTTCAAGCATTACTTAACCACTATCAATTCCAATAGTTGTGATGAAGGAGACATTGCCACCAATAACATAAGGCTACATCGAGCTTCAAAGTTTTATTTTATTTTGTCTTATTTTGTTGTCATGTGTGTCCATCATGCAATGCACGATAAGTTTGGTAACATCACTTGAACCATAATGCAGCAATCGTAGTAGAGTTAATAATGTAAACAAGTCATAGTATTCAAGTTTGTATATGACCCCACAAATTTTGTAAGGGACTCTATTCTCCTTTTGTATTAACTCAAGGATAAGTTTCTAGTCAATCATGGGGGTATCATAAATTCATTTAAGTTTTTGATGCAACATCGTATCTACGATATCATAGCCCTGCTTACATCATCATAAATACAATGTAGTGGATCTTGATCTCCACTATAAATACCAATCCACCATTGTATGTAACGAACAACTTTGGTCCAACACTTAGGTAAATTCTTGTAGCTTGTTTTCATGATTTTACACTTAGCAATATAGTGAATGTCTATAGTGTGGTGTTCAATAGTTGTATGAAATCTTTGTTCGAGTGAATTATTCTTGGGCACAATTCCTAATCGGAAATAAATATTGATATTATTTCCCATCATTGTAGCATTCCACTTCATTTACTTTACTTTTATTTAGCTTGTTTTTCTTACTTAGTTTAATTTTATCTTTTAGCATGTTTACTTTTCTTAAGTTATTTCTAGCTCTCAAGTACTTTACTTTTCTATTGTTTCTTAGCACGACAGTTTAAGTACATCTAGTTTCAAATGTGTAATGTAATCGTTTGGTAATTACAATAGTGTTATTGCTTAGTTCACCCAATAGCATATTACTTGATAATCCCAGTGACAATTGCATAAGCCTAAAATGTGAACGCTAAACTAGGAATGGATACTTATTACCTATAGGCTATAATAGTCTCTTTACATTTACTATACTTAGGCTTAGATCATATTACTTTGTTTCAACCATGTTTACACTTAGCCTTAGTTTGAGCCAATAAAATTAACCTATCATATGCCTCACCAAGAGTTAAACCGTACAACTTAAACCTCGCTAACTCAAAGTGAGAAGACAATGATAAGTGAGAAGACAAAGTAAACCTCAACTACTAGTGAATCTACATTGGCCATCCACAAATTACAATCAAGTTGCATGTGTACAATCATGACTTATATGGTGGAGTGTTAGCTCATCAGTTAGTAACATTGATGTTGGGATTCCCAATGAGATGTTCCCCAATACGACTTTGCATGGCCTATATTTCAACCCTAGTGAGTAAATATTCTATGAGCTTGGCTTATTTAAATGAGATGAGCTAAATGGATTACTTTGGATTGGATAGGAAAGATCCTAGGCCATTGGCTACCTCATATTTAGCCATTCTTCTTAGCTCATTCTTAGGCAACACAATGCTTAGCTTACTTTTTGCACATGTGAATTTATAATCATGTTGTGTCATTGGTGTTGTAAGTGCTTGAGCTTCCTACATTTCCATCAACTTATGGACCTGAGAGCACCAAAAAATATTATAAGTGTTGGAAAGGACTTATAGGCTACTAGGTGCTTAAGTTTAAGACATTATAAATCATATTGATCCTCCTTCTAGAACCAAAAATGTTCTTTACACTTTTATAAGCACACCTCTATGAACTAAGTATTGAGACACTTAACATGCAATCGTAAATAGTCTTCATATTGATATAGCCCTTGATAAATCAATGATTATGAAACAAAGGGGCATTAATCCTCTAGTCAAATATGGACTTAGTGATGAGCAGTTGAGGTACCCCTATGTCCAACCATATGAATCATGAAGCATTCACATGTGATCTGGTCAAATTTTGTGAACTCTATGTCTTCTAGCACACTAGCCTTCTACAAAGTGAAATTTTCCCTAATAGTCATTCGTTGTCTTCTCAATTACATTGTCATACATAAAGGTATGGTTAAGTGTAATCAAGGCATATGATTTTTATTATTTTATGTGTTATGCTTCTAGTGCTTTAAAGTAGAGAAATGAAGTAATTTAATACCTAATTTAATTTAACTAATTAACTAATCTCTAACTAGTCATAAAATAAGCATCCAATCCCACTTTTCGTACACATCCTAAACCCACGTATCTGCTATTGGGATTACCAAGCAATATGCTCTTGGGTGAACTAAGTAATATCATTGCTAGGATTACCAAGCGAATACATGTTTATGCTCGAAGCTATCATACTTATTTGTTTAATCTATTTAGCTTAATTAATTAACTAATAACTTGAAGTCTAATTTAGCTTAATTAATTACATAATTAATGAAAATAATAAATACATAAATAAATCATTAATCTATTCCAAGTACTGCAAGGTTGATCAAAAGGATCATATTTATTATTATTCATAGTAGTGTGTGTAGGTATAACAATGCTTGAATAAAGATTCATACACTTTCTGACTCCTACTGTGGGCACTCAAAGAAATATTCTAACCTCTAAATGATAAAACTACAAGAGCTCTACTACACAGTTGGTGAGCAAGTATTTATAGACTTTATTAAAGAGCTACATTGATAGGGCCCCATAGATGCAGCAAATGCTACATCAACATGGCCTTGTCGATAGAGCAACATCACGTAGATGAGGCCAGATTAACAAGGGCCTATGAACATGACACAACGATGATTTATCAGACCCCCACAACTAACTGAAAGCTCATCCTCAAGTTCCTTTGCAAAATTGAGAAGGTATGGGATTATTGACTAACCCTTGACATAACAAAATAACTTGACAAAACTAAGTACCCAAGTGTACAAATCAACATCATTACAAAAAATTATGATGTTCATGACACAAAATTAAACACCATGAAATGATAACTCAAAACTAGATAGCACATCCTCTAATGGCATGAAGGCTGTTGAGAAGATAAAATAGTCCTAGGCAACAGAGGTTCTTGAGGTTCTAAAGAAACTTCGCAAGCTTCAAGCATGTCTAGTGGTTGAGGTGACTATGGTTGTCCTACTGTAGCTACAACCTCTAGTGGAAGGTGAAAGGTATCCATTAATTCCTTCATCCTATCCTCCTTGCTATGGGGATCATTTATAGTTCACACAGCATCACCAGTGTGGGCTAAAATGGGGATATCCCATGGACAAGGCATCACTGGGAACAACTCCTTAACGTTGACAAACCAAGCAATAAATTATTTGTGTTCAACAATGAACACCTTTACTACATTTTGTAGCTCATAGTAGTCATTCATCCTTTTGGCCAGGTTCTTGGCAATAGATCTTTGATTAGTGTATTTATCCTTGAGAACTTTGAGTTTAGCATCTACCATTGCAAGCTTTTGCTTGGTGTCCTTGTGATGCTTGAACTTGGCATTGTATAACAAGTACAAGCTAGCCACTTGCTTCTCTAGTTTTGATCATGGCCATCCTATAGTCAACATAGCCAAATTTGCATATCAAAGATTAGCAAGCTCCATGTATTCTATCATCTCCTTAATCTGCAACTCTTTTATGTAAATTTCCATGAATTTTTGCGTTATTGTATGCATCTATCCCATCAATGATAAGTTGAAAAACTTCCCTCCCTTGTTGGAGTTATTGGAGGGTATTATTTACATTTCCCTTTACCAACTAGATGTGCTTTTCATTAACTTCTTTTTGTAGACTAACCTAATCTCTACAATGATCTTTGACTTTCAAACTTAAGAGCCTTTGATTTCTAGGTGGCTACCCCTATTATAGTTTTCTTGTAAAGGGCATGGACCTCCTCCATGGAGAGGTTTCTATTTTAAGCTACCAATCTCCTTAGCTATGTGTTTGCTCTAGCTAGTTACTCTTGCTATTCATGGATCAAGTCAGTCAATTGCTATTTATAATCATCAACATTTTGTAGACAATGGTTCTTTGTAATCAATTGTATTCTCATGGTGGGTTAGATCCAAGGCCTTCTGAATTTTGTGCTAGGTAGCCTTTGCCAAGGATTGGTAGAACATTTCCATCTCCATCGCATCCTCAACTTCTTTCAGTCTAGTGTGAAGTTGTTCAAGAGCTTTATCTCTTGTCAATGCTGGGTTGAGAAATGCAGGTTTGGAAATTTTGGCTCTTAATTTAGTAACTTCAGTAGCCAAGCATTTTTTCAACTCCTTGGCTATTTTGAACTACCTTTCTAAGATAATGTTTTTGCCTCTTACCTCTAGCAACTTTGACTAGGTTGTAGTAATATTATCCAGAAGATCAAAGACATCCAAAAGTGGTTACTTGGTTCCCACCAGTTGGTCTAATAGTTCTTCATGTTGTGATGCACTTAATCTACCACTTATGATCAATGTAGACATTTGCACATCTTTGAATGTAGTGATGTCTAGTACAGATTTCACAGGTGCATTAAGTGTTTCAGTAATTTTGTCAACAACCACCTTTACTATTGTCTCTTGCCCTTGGTGTTGCATCACCAGTATTGTTTCCCCCTTGTCTTCCTCCAAGTGCATCAAGAAGGTTGTGACATTTCAAAAAATGTTTGGGTGTGATTTCTATTCTACAAGAGATATCATGACCTCTCTAGCACTAGGATTCAACCTCACAGAAAACTATGTTCATTGGGCTGAGAAAATGAATCCACCTCATCAAGCTAACTATTTCAGCTACCTCATTTAGGTGGCTTATCACTAGTTGGTACATAGATGGATCCCCACCATGTATGCCTACTCATTACTCTTGTTCACTTAAGAGCCATTCTCAGTATTTGTGTAACCGTTGGACTATTGCAGCAACATTTGACATAGTTGTTTGAGTGGTTGGTGGAGGTGGTGGATGCTACTCCTCTTCTTAAATGGTTGTTGCAAGTGTTTTATCTTTCATCATCTCTACCCAATTAGTGGTTGAAGCATGCATGATAGCATCATTGATATAATGGACTATCCCTTTCCTCTGATAGAGTTTTCTAATGAGGCATGGGAAGGGGAGTACCTTCCTTCCATGTTCATTCTCTTTAAACTACTTTTCTATCTTTAGATAGATCAGTTATGGAAGGTTAAAAGGGAATCTCCCACTAAGAGTAATGCATACATAGGCAAAAAAGGCAGTGATCTTGCTGGGCCTCACCATGGGGTTTAGGTGAAAGGCCACAATATTTTAGTAAATTCTTTATGCTGGTGTGAGTGCATCATACTCCTTGTGGTTGACACCATAGCACTGTTGAAATCTTTTTGATGTTGAGGTTTGCCTACATTGGAATCTCAGTGAGATTTACCCCATTTTTTGCCAACCCAAGCACTTCAACAATGGCCTGCATTGAGTAGGACACTAAGATGTCCTTGATTTTGATCGTTGAACCAAACTGCCTATTGTTCCAAAATAAGAATGTCTCTTCCATGTACCACTCCCTAGTGGAAGTGGTAATTGGCCACATGGGAGAGCCCTTTAGTTGGTCTTGTACTTCTTTAGGTGCTTTCTCCAAGAAAGAGCCAAAGTTTAACTCTTGGAACACTATTTTTTAAATCTTTCTTGATCTAATTTGATTTAGGTAGGTGTCTATCAAGGTCACCTCAAGGTTTACTTGCTAAGCAGGTGCCTCATCTTGGTGGAAATGTTCTGTTGCTGCTACTGGTTCTGGAATCTGATGAATAGATTTCACCTCAACCTCTTCTTTAAGAGGACCTATGGCATGGGTTTCAAGTGGTTCTTCTTGGGCTTGTTCTTGGCCCCTTCCCATTCTAGGTCATTTCTCTCTTGGTTGAGATTGTCCTCCTTCTTATGTGTATTTGCCTTTTGGTGCCATATGTGGTCACAACACAATAGTGGATTAGTAGATATAATGTGTAACTTCAAATTTTTGAATACCATATCTTTTTAATTGATTATACTTTGGCTAAGGTTAGACCATGGTAGATTGATTATTTTATTAATTATTTATTGTAAATGTCACTGAAGCTTGTTGGAAAGGTTTAACTTTTGTAATTTGGTGTTTAAATGTTGATTTCTTAGTTAAACCTTTGTGGGGGTTAGAAAAATGGCAAAACAAATTTCTAACAAAAATGGCACATCCATAAAGAAAAGAAAAGAGAAGTAGGAGGTCAGAGAGGGCCTTAGTTAGAGGGGACCTTCAGACATGGGTAACATGTATTTCTAGTCTCATAACCAGTGCTTGTAGCCTGTTTATTTGTCTAAGGGATGTGCTTTGAATTCTCATCATATTTTTTTCTTTTTTTTTTGGTTTATTTTATTTTATTTTATATTTTTGGATGGGAACCACACCGTGCAAAGAGTTTATTTAACTTCTTGTTATTAGTCTATACAGAATGGTAAGAAGACTACAAAAATACTCAAGCACCCAAGTAAGTAGAAGAGTACAAAGAGTATTGAGTTTCCTTGAAGTCACACCCTGTGCAAACCTTTGAATCTTTCACAATTCTGGAAATTACCAAGGTCATATATTTATTAAAATTTTATTTAATAAAAGGGACCTTAAACTTTCAAAATAGGAAAACCATAGATTTTATGAATGGGTGGATGTTGTGGACTCACTGCCTATTCCATGAAATAAAAACCATGTCTTAGCCATCAGTACAAAAATTCAAAAATAGAAACTAGACATTAGCAAAAAAAACATTAAGCACAAACCACTATTAACAACAGCTATAGCACCACTATGTCCAGTTGGCATAAAACACATTTATTAAGAAGAATTATAATATCACACTAAAATAAAGTAAAATATAGAAGAAAGTGTAAAATATTCAAAAAAAAATTCAAATGTACTAATGATGGTGTAAAATAAGAAAAAATTTGAAAGTCAAAAAGGTGTAAAATAAACAATTTGCAAAGAAAAAAATGTGTAAAAAAAAATAGAAAAACTAAGAAGCCACATATATCATTAGTATGGATGGCCATCTCCCCCACGACTAAGTTAGAAGGAGGAAATTCAAAACATTGAGCACAGTTGCCCATCCATTGAGGTATTTATTACACCAGCTTGCTTTGGCTCATGGAAATGCTTCATTTATTAGATGTTGATCAACTGCTTCTTGTTTGGCCTCTCAGGCTTGTATATGATCATGGCCTTAGAAGGCCCCTTCCACAACATTTGGAATTTGGTTTTTTAAGGTACGTGTGTCAGATTCTAGTAAAGAACCTCATCTCCTAGTTGAAATTTCACTTTTCATAGTCTAAGATCATGTTGTTGTTTATTGAATGCCTTGTGCACTTCATTCAAATATAGGGCCACTAATCAATTTTTGTCTAGTACATTTAGGTTGATCAATATTTCTTTTTATGCTAGACTTAGGTCAAGATCTAGGTAATAGGCTATTGAGAGTGTATTGAGCTTAAATTAAATTGGGAACATTTGAAGGTTTTCATACACCAGCTCATAGGGAGAGTATCCAATAGGGAGTTTCTATGTTGAGTGGTAGGTTCAAAGGACATCATTGATTTTTGTGCTCCAATCTCTCCTATATTTGCTAATAGTTCTTGTTAGAATCTTTGTGATATCCTTGTTAGTCACCTTTGTTTGTTCATTGGCTTGGGGGTGATAAGGTGTTGTTAATTTATGTTTAACCCCTATATGTTACATGAGTTTTCAAAAAGTGGCACTTGTAAAATGGGTTCTATTGTTAGAAATTAGTGCATGTGGCACCCCAAACCTATTCACAACATTTTGTTGCACAAATCAAGCAACAATGGATGATGTATAGTTGGTGACAACTGTTGCTTCTACCCATTTGGTACAGTAGTCAATGGCAACAATTATATATGCCTTCCTATTAGACATGGATGCGATGGGATCCATGAAGTCTATGCTCCATATATCAAAGGGTCCTAGTGGTTGATTCCACTATTAAGAACCCTCCATGCATGTGGTCATCTCACCATCTTATTGATAGTGCTCATAGGATCAAACAAATTGGTGGGCATCCCTAAAGATTGTGGGCCAATAGTATCCTACCATCAAGATTTTTATGGTTGTGCATCTCCTAGCATAATGGCCTCCACAAGGGCTTTCATGAGCATACTAGAAAACACGCAATTAATCTACATCAAGTACATACCAAATAACCAAGCCATTGGTACACACCTTGTAAAGGTATCCATTGATTTTCATGAAGTGCATAGCTCAATGAAGAAACAATTGTTTCTTCTTGTGGTCCAGATCTTGTGGCATCTCTTAAGTGAGAAGATAAGTGAGGATCCTATCATACCATTTTGGTTCTATAGGCATTTGTTCATTTATTACATTTGAAAAGAAGAGTTCATTAAGAAATAGATTAAATAATGAACTTTTCTCCTCTTTATTATCCCAACACAACCAAGACAAGTGATCAACAATCACATTCTCAATTCCCTTCTAATCTACCATTATAAGATCAAATTTCTATAAGATCACTAGCCATTGTATGACACAAGGGCTCACCATTGGTTTGTTCATGAGGAAGCGAATGACATTGTGATCAATGTGCACAAACATAGTGCCTGAACTTTTCTAGAGCATACACCACCACCATTAGTTCTTTCTTCATTGTGATGTAATTTAGTTATGTACCCACAATGCTTTGACTTGTGTAGTGGATGTAATATGGACATTTCTTATTATTCAACTATGTAAGCATGGCTCCCAAGGCATAGTTAGATGCATCTATCATGATATGAAATGATCTGGACTAGTCAGGTTCTAGTAGAATTAGAGTCTCTACAAGCTTCTACTTGAGGCTCTAGAATGCATTTTCACATTCCTTGTTCTAGATGAAGGGGGCATCTTTATTTGTCATCTTGATCAACAATTTCGTAATCTTAGAGAAATTCTCTATGAATCATCAGTAGTAGCTAGTGTGTCCATGAAATGACTAAACATCTTTTACAGTTTCTGGTTGATGGATAATTCCTTGGATGATCCTTATCTTTTTGGGGTCTACCTCGATCCATTTTTGTGAAATTCTATGCTCCAATATAATGCCTTCTTGGACTATGAGATGGCTCTTTTGCCAACTGAGCTACAAATTTTTTTCCATGCATATTTTTAGTACTTGCTCAAGGGGGTCTAATGCTGGATCGAATGTAGCACCATAAGTGGAGAAGTCATCCATGAAGACTTCCACTTTGCCTCTTATTTGCTATTGAAAGATGCTTAAGACCAGGTGTTAAAAAGTGATAGGAGAATTACATAAACCAAAAGGCATCTTGTGATATCCAAAGGTCCCCTAGGGACTTGTGAATGTTGTTTTGGCCTGATCTTTTGGTGTAATTTGGATTTGGTTATAACCACTATAACCATCCAAAAAATTGTAATAACAATGCTTAGATATGGTTTTCAACACCTAATTAACAAATGGAAATGAAAAATGATCTTTGAACATTGCCATGTTTAACAGCCTGAAGTTGATACAAACCTGCCATTTTCCACCTCTCTTTGGTACTATCACAAGTGGGATAACCCACTTGCTATCTGCAATGGGGTAAATGAACCATACCTTAAGGAGTTGCTCAATCTCCTCTTTGAAAATTTTCTTTAATTTTGGATTCAACTACCATTGTAGTTATCTATGTGGCTTCATGGATGGATTAATGTAAATGTGATGTTGGCATATGTATGGATCAATTCCAGTGAGTTCAAGATATGACGATGCAAAGGTTGTTGGCCATTTTTTGACCACTTTCAATAGTTTTTCTTTCTAATTAGGAGAAAGTTTGGCATTAAGTATGACTAGCTTGCCATCTTTTAAGAATGCATATTCCAAGCTAACAGGTAGAGTTTTCAACTCTATAGACTCTTGAAATTTTTAGGGATCTCCAACTCTCCCCAATTGGTATCAACATTTTCATCATCAGAGAGTTGGTGATGAAGTTGCTCTAGTTCATTCATGCCTACAACATATGTACATGTCAAGCTCTCAGTAGATTCCATACACATTATGCTACTATTAGAATTAGTGGTCAACCATTAGGTGCCCTCTTATTTTGTGGCTATTGCGTATAGGCACCTTTAAATATCTGCTTCTTGTGCACACTACTTTCATGTAGAAATAGATGCTTATTTCATAAACCAGAGTTTCTGCACATAATTGCACCCTGTATCACTATACACGATGCATGGAACTCATCTCTTCTCCATCTTTCCAAATGCATTTTCTTTAGATATTTCTAAAGAAAGATCTCTGATGTCCATTCTTGCATCTATAGTGTTTAACCATGTCCTTTCCATAATGATTGGGAAGTCCTCCTTATAGTTCTCAACCTTAATTACTAGGAAATCAACAGGATAAGACCACCCATAGATAGTGGTCACAATGTCTTTAACTAGTCCTAATGAAATAATAATGGACTAGTCCACCAATTCTAGTCTTATATTACTCTTCTTGAGAGGTGGCAAGTTCCAGGCAGTACACATCTCATAAGAAATCAAGTTCACACTGGAACCTAAATTAAGAAGGGCTTTACATGGTTCATTCCTAGAAATCTATAAATAGATAATATGACTTCCAGGATCAGCTAATTTCCTAAGAAGATTGTCAACCTGGATCTAATTAGATATAGTATGAGTGAGCATAATAGTATGGATTTTGAGTAGCATTTGGTTTGAAGGGAACTTGATGGAATGATTTGTAGAGGATGAAGTAGGAGCAAGGTGGCCAACTATTTGAGTCTATGAGAGCTTAGTAGGGCTGTTGGATTGGAATAAGGGTCTTTTACTAGCACAAGGTTCTAAACCCCTTAGTTGATGGATGAGTTGTAGATTGATGGTCCTAGTAGCATTCTATTGTTGTGGTTGGGCTAGAAGTTCATCTTGCATAGATTGAGTAGGCAGTAGTTGCATTGAGGATGTAGGAACAAGTGTAGGAATAGGAGAAGGATAAGGATGAAATGTCACATCCCTCCTGGAATGTGGAGAATGAGCTTTGTAGTATTTAGGAGGGTAGTAGTAATGCTAGAAAGGAGAAATGTGACTGGAAGAGTTACGTGGAGACAGTGGTTGCTGAACATAATACCCATATGGATCTCATTACCTGTAAGGGTGCTACCTCCTTGGTGGTGGTATCCCCCATAACTATGATTGGTGCCACTATTGATATTGTTCATATGATTGCAATGGAATTCCACTTGGATAATATTGTTGTTGCTGATGGAACTGCATAAGATTACCATAAGGATAAGACAATCTTCTAGGTGTTTGTCTTCTGGCTAGTCGTGGATTTAGAGCATACACCCTATACTCATGTAAGTGTGACATTCCTTAGGATGCTCACATTAGTAGATGTCACACCCATGAACATCATTTGATTTAGTTTTTGCAACTTCATCTATTTTAACAATTTTGCCCTTACCCCTTTAGTAGGCACTTTTAGATTCTTTTCACTTCCTACGGTTACGATCACTACTCTACTCTCTTGATTCTTTGGTGATTTTTATAGTAGTTTGGAATTTTTAATCCAACAAATCACACATTTTAGCCACCTTAGCAAAAATTTTAGACGTAGATTTTTGATTCTATAAGGTCTTTCTGTTCACTACCTCATTAAGTGGTGATTCTTCCTCACTGTCACAAAATCAAACTTTCCTTTTTCTAATGGAAGGGATCCCTATTGTATTCTTCAGCACTTTCATGTTTCCTAAAATCTTCTTCTTCTTTTATTACCTACTCAATTAGCTTTGGATTTGATGGGCTTAAAGTTCTTATAGTCTCCCTTGGGCATAGACCCCAAGAGTTCTCCTCATTTTTTATGTAAGTTCATCTATGATATGGTGAAGTTATTCCTGCTCAAAGTAACCATGGTTAGGGCATCAGTGTATGAGAGAATAGTATTTGTCCATGGTGATGTCCAAGGGTTCATGGTTTCCTAACTTCCATCCTTGGATTTTCCTTCTCAAATTAGACACTATGGAGTACATTTGATACTTATCATTAAATAACTCTAGCATTGTGCTCCACCTATGGATGGATTCTAGCTCTAATGACCAATACCAGTTTTCTACTTAATGAGTATCTTAGGAAATAGGTTTAATTTGTGATAATGATTCTCAATATTTTGTAAGGCATAGGTATCATGAAAATCTTGAAGATGTGTTTGTGGATCAAAGTTATATCCCCAATCAAATCTGGGAATATTTTTCATATCAAGTTGTTGATCTAACTATCTTTCAAATGCCTAGTTGGAATTTTTATAGCCTCTACAATATTTAGCATGCTTTGAGGTACTAGCAAAGGCTCATCATCATCATTATTTCATTGATGCCAATGATGTCCTCTGTTACCCCTTCAGTCACATTGGGCTTGACGATCATCATTATTGTCCCTCTATTTACCTCCATCATGGTTGTTCTTTGTATAGCATTTGTCAGAACCAAAAGAGAAAGAAGAAAAAGATGCAAATGAAGAGGGTGAAGAGGGAGGAGGGCTACCACCACCATCATGTCTACAACTTTTTCTTCAATTTTCATGGCCATGTTTTTCAATTTTCTTATCCTATTGATGCTTCTCCAAGCCCCTGCCTTGACTACCATCTTTACCTAAACCTGGATTGTTGATAGTGGAGTACAGATTCAGGGCTGCACCCCCATCACCAGTAACAAGGGATGGAGAATCTTCATGTTGAGAGCCCCTAGAGGAAGGGTCCTCATTGTTGTTTTGGTTAAGTAGGAACAAGGGATTGGTAAACCATTTCCCCTTCATAAACTCATGGTGCTTCTCATGGTATTGATCTCTCTTGTGTTGTGTTTTAGTGGGACAATAATCCTAATAGTCATAATCATGCACAACGTAGTCCTCTTGAAGATCTTGGATGCCCAACCTCCTAAGAGTTTGAAGCAGCATCATTGACACAGATCAATCATGAGGCATTATAGTGTTTCCTTCCATATCACGCCATCATAGTTGTTCATGTTGATGTAGGTTGAAGATGAAGTCAAGCACATACTCATTTGGATGAGTATATACCACCTTTCATTCTTAAGGGACTAGTGGTTTAGTATCATTGTGCCTATGAGAAGAAGACATTTTGCAATACAAATAAGATAATCAATGTGCTTATGTAATTATATTGATTATGAGAATGATTTGGACCTTAGGGTTCATCCAATGATGTTAATGATGTTTACTAAACCTACATAGCACACATTTTAACAAAAAGAGTCCTCGACAATGTCACCAATGAAGAGTAGTTGAGGTACCCCTATGCCCAACCATACGAATCACGAAGTGTTCATGCATAATCCAGTCAAATTCCATAGACTCTATGTCTTTCAGTAGACTAGCCTTCTGGAAAGTGAACTTTGTCCTAATAGTCATTCGTTGTCTTCTCAATTACACTTGTGATGCACAAAGGTATGGTTAAGTGTAATTAAGGCATATGATTTTTATTATTTTATGTTTTATGCTCTTGGTGCTTTAAAGTAGAGAAATGAAGTAACTTAATACCTAATTTAATTTAACTAATTAACTAATCTCTAACTAGTCCTAACATAAGCATCCGATCCCACTTTCTATACACATCCTAAACCCACGTATCTACTACTCAAATTACCAAGTGCTATGCTACTTGGCAAACCAAGCAATAACACTACTAGGATTACCAAGCAAATACATGTTTATTCTTGAAGTGGTTGTACTTATGTATTTAATCTATTTAGCTTAATTAATTAACTAATCACTTGAAGTCTAATTTAGCTTAATTAAATACATAATTAATGAAAATAATAAATACATAAATAAATAATTAATCTATTCTAAGTGCTACAAGGTTTGATCAAAAGGCTCATCTTTATTATCATTCACAGTAGTGTGTTTAGGTACAGCTATGGTTGAATAAATATCTATCCACTTTCTAACTCCTATTGCGGGCACTTAGAGAAATATTCTAGCCTCCAAATGACAAAACTGTAAGAGCTTTGCTACAACTATTGCTTCCCCTTCATAAACACAGCTGGTGACCACATATTTATAAACTTTATTGAATAGCTACATCAACGAGGCCCCATAGACTTAGCAAATGCTACATTGACATGGCCTCGTTGATGGGGCGACACCATGTAGATAGGGTTCACATCAACATGGCCCCATCAATGAGACCATGTTAACGGTGCCTCATCAACACGACACAAAAACAATTCATCACTTAGCCTACCTCACATAAATCAAGAATGATAGGGAATGATGAAAAAGCAAATTTTTTAATGCTAAAAATGACTAAGTATAAAATCACAAGAAAAAATAATTAAGTATAAATTATCAAAGAAAAAAGACTAAGTGTAGAATAGGCTATGAATGATGGGATGACAAGTAAGTGTAAAATATAGATAAAAAGCATAAAATATTAAAATGAAGTAACTATAATATGGAAGGAAGGATCTCATTCCCTCCCCTAAACAATGGAGTTTTTATGTTGAAAAAAATAACTAAGTATAAAAAGTATAAAAAGTTGAAATTTTGACTAAGTATAGAATGAAATGTGAGAGATGAAATAAAAACTAAGTATAACATTTATATAAAAAGACATAAAATTTTGAAATATTAATATTATTATGCAAAGAGAAGGATGCATATCCCTCCCCAAAAAATGAAGTTTTTATAAAGTGTAAAATGCTCAACACTTTGACTAAGTATAGAATGTAATGTAAAAAATAGAAAAAAAATTCTAAGTATAGAATGTGAGTAAAAAAGAAAAAAATAATGAAAGCTAATTGAGATGCTTGGATATGGAGGAAATATTCCAAATTCTTTTTTGAATAATAAAATTCTTTATTAATGAGATGTGAAGTGTTCAACTCTTATGGAGGGCCAACCTACAAATGATGGAAGAAAAACAAGTGTGATACAACCAATAAAAGAAGCTAAGATCTTAAGAAAAATATAGATTTTGAGGGTGGAATTAAACCTCTAGAGATTTAGATGATGGATGGAGAATCCATAGATGAAATTTAGAGTCAATTCCAAGCCAAAACAAGGTTGTTTTGCCCAAGGTTCCCATCACTAACATTGGAGCTAAGAAAATTTTAACTCTAGAAAGTTCTACATAAGCCTGAAAATTCTATCTCTAAAAGTAATGCTAAAGGTGTAGAAGGTGATTAAGGAGCATGTAGGTGATGGGGTGGTAGTAGGTGCTTGTGCTTTTTATCTCTTAAAATATGACAAGTGCTCTCAAATCTTAAAAGATCCTACCTAAAACTTATGTTTGAGCTTGTATTTATAGGCCTAGAGTTGCCAAAATTAATTTAGGATTTCTAAAAATGAACTCAAAGTTAAGGGTAACTTATCATCAAGTTCAAAAATAGCAAGTCTAGTCTTTAGTCTTAGCGAACATAGAAACCTATAGAGGTGAAGCTAATGCTGACACTAATGCCATGTTAGTAACATTTTAAAAATTTTTGGAATTTTTCTTGGGATTTGGCCAAAGTTGTCGATATTAATGTTGAAAAGTTAGGATATAATCCTAAATGGTTTTTGGAGGCTTCCAAAGGTCCAAAATGTGTCTTTCAAGGTTACTTTTGGGGTATTTTATGCTACAGTATCGAAGTAAACCTACTTTGAAATTTTTCATCTCCAATACTTAGTATAATTTTTATTTGTGCCAACTCCAATACTTAGAAAAGTTTTAACCCATGATAGCTCCAACACTTCGAAAAAATTTGACCAATGCAACACTTAGAATAATTTTGACTCATGCCAACTCCAAGACTTGGAAATATTTTGACTCCAGAGTTTTTTGGGGATCAAGCAAATTTGAGTTCATAAGCTAGATTATGAACCTAGATGATTCCTAATGGTCCCTAGAAGCTAAGGACATTCTATTATTAACCATGTTGGGGCATTTGGTGCTCAAATCCTAATGGAACAATGTTGAAACCACACTTACTTTTGATTCGAAGTGTTACCCATGTGTTTCACAGTCAACTCTTTCAAGATCTAGCACCAACATTTTTGATGTAGCATATGCATCAATCAAGTAAGATACATGTTAATACTCCAGAACTAGAATTTTTTAGCATCAATGTTAGTCTCCAAAGTTAGAATTTTTTCAATGTCAAAGTCAATGATGGGACCTTTAGCTAAAACAACCTTTTTTTGGTCTCAAATTGATTCTAGATTGATGAGTGGCGAGGTACCCCTACACTCAACCATACGAATACGAGCGTTTCACGTGTGATCCGGTCGAACTCCGCAGATGGACTAGTTGTGGCACCTAGATAGTTATCCTTAGGTCGCAGTTCGTTGTCTTCCCACTTGGACTAGTGTTATATTTGTCACATATGGTTTAGTCTAGGATGAGGTGTATGATGTGTTCCTAATTCTAACGCTACTCTTGAAGGCAGTGGAAAATAATATTAACTTAGCTAAGCTAAGAGGAAAAGGGTAAGAAATCTAATCGAGCCTAAGTGCGACGAGCAACCGATTCCTTGATCAACCGTACACATCTTGGACTTTGTGCACGACTACCACTGGGACTACCAAGCATAGGCCTAGGTACGCCACTGGGATTACCAAGCGCAGACCCCAAATACGCCACTGGGTTACCAAGTGTAGATCCCCCTAGCTACACCACTGGGCTACCAAGCAGTCACACTTAAATGCTCGTAATCAAGTCGTACTTGTTCCGCGTTCTAGGAGTTTAAGGATGAGAGAGAGAAAATAGTAAATAACATTAAATAAATAAATAGATAAATAAATAACAAAGTCAATGCTGCAATGGTGAAGTAATCTTGATCTTTATTGCCAGTCATGTGCGTGACCAAGTACGGCACACTCGAATAAAGACACCGTACAATCACATTCACCACACTGCGGGCAGACACGGGAAAAAATCTAACTCTGGAGGGATCAAACTGCTAGAGATTTGCTACTTCTAAAATGGGATGGGAAATGATGGGAGTGCCGCCTCTTATTTATAGATTTGGTGGCGGACCGCGATATCACGTATGCGATATCGTAGGGGATGACACAATATCGCGACGGCCGCAATATCGCATACACGATATTGCAGCTTGTGCATATCGCGTCTCATCATACCCCCATGACTGAATGAAAACTCGTCCTCGAGTTCCTTATAATAATATCGGGAAGGTATGGAATTATTGAGGGGAATGGAACTAATGGGATGACATGTGAACGGATCATTATTACAAGACTTAACAAAACTGGTGTTCATGTCAACAAAGGTGAACACCTTATTACAGTGACATCAGGCCTTTGTTGGCCGCTTGTGAGAAAAAGAGAGATAGAAAGAAGTGTTGTTGCTGCCAACGCCAAAATTGCGCTTTTCATTTTCCATCCATAAGCGCGTCATCGATCTTGCTCCTTACATAGTTGCTTCAGCGCTGCTCCATTCCAAGTGTTTGCTCCAAATCCAGATCCAATCTGTTGTTTGCATGATCGCCATCTGCACATACAACATAATCATATATTAGCAAGTGTAAATGAATCATCATGTAATTAATACCTTGCTTCGGTGTAAGTCCATTGGCTAGGTTGTGGTATGGCTGATATGGACCTGGGAAGATGTTACTGATGACTACTGAAGGTATAGGCGTTAGGAAGAAAATCAAAAAAACTTTGGGGCTAGGAGAAAATCAAAAAAGCGGGCCCTGTACCCCCATGACTAATCGCGAACCTCCAGTAGTGTTAGAATGAAGAAGGGAAAGGAGTAAGAAAGATAGATAAAAAGGGACAACTGAAAACATCAGTGAAATGGATGTCAAGATGGGAATGAA
>MNCI01018080.1:124854-163536 GCA_015680685.1 Gnetum montanum
CATATACTTTCTTTCTTGCCAAATGAGTACCTTCTTGATGCTTTCATAAGAGTTGAGTANTTTGATTGAATCATGCGTGAAATGCTCATATTCGTATGGTTGAGTGTAGGGGTACCTCGTCACTCATCAATTAAGATCTAGCCTTTTTAGTTCAAAAAAAATGGTTAAAAAGAATCAGCTACAACTAATCCAAACATGACAAAAAATTTGTAATTAAGGTCTAAGAGAAAACAAACTTAAATACCAAAAACCAAAGATTGATCATATAAAATCAACATGAAACAAATATTGTCGAGATTAAGCACATCTCTTAGCATACCTTTCTTGAAGCTAAAAATATTAAATGAGATAGGAACTTCCCCTTTTTGAAACTCGATTTTTGAGGATCAAATAACCTATCTTTTTGAATCAATAAGTTCATAAGATAAACTAATATGGCATGATTCTATTAATACTCAACTCTTATGAAAGCATCAAGAAGGTACTCATTTGGCAAGAAAGAAAGTATATGTTTGTAATAATTCTTGTGAAGAAGGACAAATACCAAATCCAAAAAAAAAGTGAATGCCCAAAAATATTAAACAAGATTTTCTAATAGATGTTCAAATAGTAATCAAAAGATATCACAAGGTAAAATTTTTGTAAGATATCTTAACTAATATTTAATTCTTCTTTTACCTTGGATGTTGTACCATGTCCTTGCATGACATGAATCCTTGCTCATGTTGGAAAGTGATATTTTGCTAGCTGAGTGTCTTCTAAGCAGAAGTCCTCAAAGATTCCCCCTACAAAGGTGACCTTTAAGATGATGATAGATAATGAGGAGCAAAATCCCCCTACACATATGTAGCTCTTCTTGGACTTTTAAGATCATTTTGTATTTGTTAAGGAAGTAAACATTATAAATCACCAAAGCACTACAACTGCAAGTTAGCGTTAAGATCATATGGATAGTATATTCAATGTTGTGTCTACTTATGAATTATTACAAAAAATTATCCAAAAGGTGATGAGCTTAGATACAAAGTGTCATAAGAAGTTTAGATTATACAAGATTAAGAGCAAGAAAAAAGCCAACTAAAAATATTACAAGATAAAGGTCCAAAGTAAATCAATACAAGCACTATACTACATATTTTTATAAATCCAATAACATCAAGCTCAAAAAGAATATAATAGATGATTTAAAAATTATTTCAAAACTTGTTTGATTTAGGCACAAATAATTTTTTCACATCATATAAATTAACTAGCAAGCAAAGAGATGGAAACTTACCTTAACTTACCTTGCTTGTAGGTGAGAAGAGATGATTAATGGAGTTTGAGATGAGGTTCCCTATCATGAAGTACCTCCTCATCCTTAGGTTCTTTTTTATTAGATCATTTATATGATGTTTCTGTTTGCTCATGTTCTTTATGAAAGAACCCTTGATCACTTATTGCAGCATTTTCGATTCTCCATTTCTCTTCATTTTCAACTATTGGTGCTTGCACAATTTTGTTACCAAAGCCTTTTGACAAAACCAACCATCAATCTTGTCTTGATCATCATGAGAATAGTTCAGGTTTTGCTTACTGCCATAATTTTTACACACAAATAAAGTATTCTTGTCATAATTAATACTATCAAACCTGACTATGCTTGGGCTTGAATTTTTCCATGTGACTTTCTCCAAATTCTTTGGCTGTTTTTCAAGAGTCTTCTCCTCTTAAGCCTTTCTACACTCCTTATTTAAAAAGGTTAGTTGCTGAATCTCATCTTTTATGTCTAGGATCTCTCCTTTCACATTAGTGTAGATAGCATCTAGCTTAGAAATTACAAATTTCTTTTCCTTTCTAATTAAATAATGAAAAAGAAGATATTCTTCTTTAAGTTCACTATACCTTTCATAACACATACCACTTTGTTCAGCCATATGTGAAGAATTTTCATCTATAAGTGCCATGCATATGAGATGTGAATCTTTGGAAGAATTGCACACTTCTTCTTCACTTTGCTCACCATCATCCCAACTTGTATAAAAGTTGGTCTTTTTCAATTCTTCATCATTAGATCTGTTCTTTGGTTGTACCCTACTATCACTAGGATATTTGGAGGCCATATGGCCTCTTCCTTCACAAACCCAACATTCTATAGAAGAGAAATCTAAGTTAGAATTCAAATAGTTTTTACCTCTTTCTCTACATTTGAACAAATTGGGTCTTTGTTGAAATGCTCCTTTATTTTTTCTTGTTAACAAACATTGTAGCTTTCTTGAGAGAAAAGCAATTTCATCTTCATTTCCCTCTTCATGTTCATTGAATTCCTTCTCCTTGGAAACAATCTTTAGATCAATTGGTCTTTCTTGGATGGCTCCTTCACTTATGAGATTCATTTCATAGGCAATGAGAGCACTTTGAAGTTCTTCAAATTTTAGAGTTGAGAAATCTCTAATCTCTTCCATAGCTGTGACCATTGGTCTGAACTCTAGTTGAAGAGTTTTGATCATTTTGATGATGACGTCACTCTTAGGAAAAACTTTACTTGTATCTCTAATAGCCACAACAATATCATTCTCTCTAGAGAAGTAATCTTTTATTTTTTCAGCTTCTTTCATTTTGAGTTTATCATATTTGCTTTGCAAAACTAACCATTTAGATTGTTTGACAATAGACACTCCTTCATAAGTAGCTTCTAAGGTTTGCCAAATTTCTTTGTCCATTTTACATCTTGCTACTCTATTAAATTCAAATTTATTCAAGGTGCAATATAAACAATTTTTTGCTTTAGAATCAAACATGAACTTATCTTTCTCCTCTTGTATCCATTTGTTGCAAGGCTTGATAATGTCGATGGAGCTATCGATAGGTGGAGTGTGGCCTTCAAGGATTGACTCCCAGACTTCAAACTCCATGGATTTGAAGAATCCTTGCATTCTAGCTTTCCAATAGGTGAAGTTGAATCCATCAAACATGGTTGGCTTTGTATAAAATGTTCCCTCCATTGTTCACTCTTGAAGTTGATGATGACGAAGAAGAGTACCAAGCTCTGATACCACTTGTGGATCATTGAACTTAGAAGGGGAGGGTTGAATAAGTTCCCCAAATTAAAATTCTTTGAAACAAAGCTCACACCAAATTTAATGTGGTTTCCCAACTTCAATAGTCCACACTTAGAGGGTATTTTACAAGCACACCTCTAAACTTTGTTGCTCTCAAATGTGGTTTGAAAGATACCACACCCTTTACAAGCTCTAAGATCCATTATGAAGTGATTCAATGCTATGAATCCACTTAACCCCGCAAGGTCTTGATAAGCTTAGAATGTGGTTTCTAGGATCCCACAACCTTTACAACCTTGAGCTCTACTTCAAAGTATTGTGGCACTACACCAACACTCAATCTTATAGGATCCTGACAAGCTCAAGCAAGATGCCTTCTCACAAGAAGCACATCAACCCCACAGGGAAACAAGGGAGAACAACAGTTACAAGGGATGAATGCAACTAAGTTTGTTGATCCTTGTACTTGAGGTACAACTCGCTTCATAACAAACAAAAGATAATACAATGAAGAGCAACAATGATTACAATGATAGTTTAATGATTACGCAATGATTGTACAAAAGCTTGCTCTTTTCCCAATGAGAATGATGTCTTCTTATAGCCACTATGTTTCCAAATTCATCTTAGAACTTGTGCAATGGCTAGCTAATGATCATGAAAGACATCTTCTTTGTGGCTCAGATGTCTTTTTACATTTGGCCTCCATTCTGGAAAAACGTCTTCATCTAGTGAAAGACGTCTTTTTGTAAATGGCCTTCACTCTTGGAAGACATCTTTGTCTGGTGAAAGATGTCTTTGTCTGATGAAAGACGTTTGCAATTCTGCAGAGATGTCTTTGCCTACGCTACCTTCAATTTTGCCAAGATGTCTACTGTTTTTTGGAGATGTCTTTCTTCAACCTTTCTTTACCCTTAAATTCTTCATTCCTTGTTCATGTGCTTCAACTTCCACAAGTCTTCTTCTCTTCATTCTACATTCTTGTCTTACAAACACAACAACCATACAACCACACAAACAACTTTGACTTCATTTTTCTTAACATTTTGACACCAAAAGGTTCATAGATGAACCTTGCAAGGAATTTTTTAAATTTCAAAAAAAGAAAGGCTCAAGTACCTAAATTGGAATCACTTTATATAAATGATTCCATCACTAAAGATCTTGAGACTATGAATAGTTTTTTGGCAAATCAATTTTCTTCTATTTTTTTCTTCTATAGGTTTTAGCAAGGAATCCTTCTAGGACTCTAGTACACATATTCCTCATCTTATTACAAAATTTTATCGAAATATTCCTAAAGCAAAAATTATAGCAAAAGAAATCAAAGTAGTGACATTTAGTTTAACATATGGTAAAACTCTAGGTTTTGATAGTTTTCTTATTGAAACTTTTAAGAAGCATTAGGACATCATTGGAGATGATCTTTTTCATGTTTTCCAAGAAGTCATTGAAAAAGTTTCTCTTGGTAAAATATTGATAACGATGTTTTTTGTCTTTTTCTTAAGAATGGAGATCTTCAAAATATTGGTTGTTAGAGGCCTATTACTCTTCTTAACAATACTTATAAAATTTTAGCTAAATACACGATTTATTGAATCTATAAGGTTATTATAGATATCATAAGACCTATGCAAACTAGTTTTGTTAAAGGTAGATATATCTTAAATAATGTTATTGTAGCTAAGCTTCTAATATTAACCAAGACATTGTTTTCATTAAGTTAGATTATGTCAAAGTTTATGATAGGATTGATTGAAATTTCGTTATCTCTTGCCTCTATAAAGTGGGATTTGGTTATTATTTTATTTAAAGTTGATAACAATTTACATCAAGCTTCTCTAAATATTTTTTGGAAGGATGGTAGACATGTTCTTGCTTTCAATTTAAAAGTTCCATATAAGATTATTACAAAGAATGATTTTATTTATAACAAATTTAATAAGGTATGGAAAAAGGTATGGTAAGTATGCTTTGATTAACAATCTCAAAGAAAAGTCCAAACCAAGAAATTAAATCATAGTTTTAAGTTACAACACAAAAAACCATCCGAATTTCTACTCCAATTTTTGTTTATACAACCATGCGTCCCCTTGAGAACACTGGAAAACATAGAACCCTCATAGGAGATCCCAAGCCAAGCCAAGCCTGCTATATAAACTCCTGTCTTTAGTCTTTTAACTCACCCACCCACCCAGCGAAACCTTATTTCCTTCACCATCACTGAAGCCGACCTCCTTTGCAGAGAGACAGGGTGTGTACTGTAGTGTTATTAGTGAGGAAAAATGGCCAATACAAGCAGCAGCAGCAGCAGCAGTCCAAAATCTCCATCTCCTTTGGACACTTCAACGCTGAGAGAGATCATGGATAAACTGCAAATCCAGGCGCCTGCATATCTGGACACGGATTCTCTCATCACCAACACCTGCGACAAAGTTTTGGAAGAAAAAAGCGACAAATCCGCCATTGCCAAGGAAACCGCAAAACTGGAGCAGAGAATTGTTCGAATTATTCTGAGCGGGAATGGGTCAGAGCAGCTGAAGCCAAACTCGGGGCAGTCTGTGGAAGTGGGTGGCCATCATATCTGTGTTGGGGTCTCTGACAGAAGCGAATCAGGTTACATGGTCTGGCAGTGGCATGGCCATATTATGATGTATGATGAGGAACAAGGGTTTCAGCTTGAATACGTTTATGGAAACTATTTTCAGAAATTGAAAAAGGAGGATGATGAGGATAAGGGTGAATGTGATGAAGATGAGGGTTCTGAGCAGAATTCTGTGCTGCAGGAACTCATGGCCAAGGCCGATGAGATCAACGCCAGGATTCTCTGTCGGAATATCAGTCTTGCCTCCAAGCGCTAAGGATAGGATGTTTTTGATTCCGGTTCTGAATCTTGGGGTTTTTCGTTAAGGGCTAGGGTTTAGGAGGAATTGATATTTCTGGTGATTCAGAAAAATTTGATGATTGCATGCTGCTGATCTTTAGTGAATGAACAAATTATGTTATGTTGGCATTTTGCATCGGTTAATGGTACGCTGATCCTTGAGTGTTTTTTCTCTTACAAATTAAATTTCTTTTTACACTGGTAGCTTTGTCTGAGAGTCTGCCTGCCGGAAATAAACTATTTCTTTTGAAGTTACAAATTGGAAAATAATAACTGGTTTTCTGTTTATAATGGGCTTCCTTCTTGTCCGAATTGGTTTAAATTGCCGTTTCGAATCCTTTTTCGGAATTGTTCGGATGTAGGGTCCAATTGTTTTTCACCGTAACAAATTGCCATCAGAAATCTGCTTGAAGTATTATTTATGACCTGCAATAGTATGTTTGTTACATGTTGAATCCTACATGTTAACTTTGCCCCTGCTTTCTTTTGATTTTTAATGGAAGTAATTGTAAGGCAGCAAAAATCATACAGTATTATCGTGTGCTGGAATAAAAGTTAGTGGATTTTCATAGGAAGGATTACATTATTTTCACTTTTACTGTCATAATGAAATTAGTCATTCTTGCCAGAATTTGAAGATTCGTGAACTTAACTCCTCCTTGAATAGCTTTGATAAAAATGACAGTACAATGGCAAGTCTCTCGTTTTATGTTGAAAGCTTGTGGTTTTCAATTGTTTTTGCTTCTATATTTTGCAGCAGATGACGAGTCTAATTTATCTTGGGCTCACAAGGGTACGTGCAATTTCTGCAAGTTTTCGTGATTATGTTGGATAATGCGAATTATTTAAGATCTAATATATCTGTGTTCATGCCTTGTGGATGAACTTAGTTGTTTGTTTCTAGTTATCCACTGGATACAATTATGTACATACCAAGTTCCAAATTAAGAATGAAAATAAAATTTCATTTAATCTACACGGAACAAGACACTGGCCGTCATATTTGCAACAGAACTTTGCCAGAGTCCAGTGTCATGGATGAGATAATTGTTCATATATTTAAAGCTCAAACAATAGTTGTTTGGTACTGATAATTATTCAGTTTTCATACTTAAATTAGCTAGTCTGATATTTTCAAAGGGTTTCTTCAGTGAAAAAGTTCGGCTGTGTCAGCTGTGCCCTTTCTGAACATGGTAACCTTAAGGTTGAATTGGAGTCTAAAAGCGAATGTGTTTATATTCTTCTGGAATAGAAGCTAATATACTTTTACCAATATTACCAATACCGACAGACACCTGAAATACACAAGATTTGACATTCATGGTTTCTTGTTATTTAATAATATAGGAAATACATGTCTTTTGCTTGATTATGAATGGATGTTATCAGAAAATTAAATTTGGAAGCTCAACCCAAAATTTTTTGGTTTATATGAGCAAAAGTTGCTTGCCAAGTGTAGTCTTTATGTAAGAAAGAAATGTCCAGATGCATTTGGAATCCTACTTAGTGTTGTTTATATGTTTGTGATTCGGTTTATATTCAATCTTGCTTAAAAAGCATGAAACGTTAGTCTTTTACAGAGGGATTGATTTTCATTTGACAACATTCTGATTCTCTGATGCTAGAAAGATTCAAAAATCAAAGGAAGTTTGACAACTAATCATTTCACAGATAGTAACACAAAAATTCAAATTTTTATACTTTTTAATCATGTTTTCCCATGCGCAGTAATTCAGGGACTTTGCTCATGGATGTCTTTTTTTTCCCTGGATGAGATACGACATAGTAGTTTACAATATATCAATAAAGTAAATGGTTATAATAAAATTGTAAATGCAGCGATGCATATAGAGTTAGATGCCAAACATTTTGGTTTTATTCATCGGAGAAGATTGAACGGAGTCAAGATTCAAACATACATATATATATATATATATATTTGTTTTTTTTTTTGGCAGACATGAGTTTGTCACAAAGGAAAACATTTGTTGTAGTTGGGGCAAAGCTTAGATGACAGAAATTTCTAAATTATATTCATTGCACTTTTGTAGGTTCTCAAGGGTGTTTCAGCATGGATCTTTTGATTACTTGTTATAGAAATTTGCAAAACATTTAGGAATTTAATGTTTGTGATCAGTTAGTTGAAGTTGCATATTGAATTTGCATATCATCTCCTGCAGTTTGTTTTCTTAGTTAAGTGTCATCGTATTGAGTCTCACAAAAAATTAACTGTCCATTATTTGATTGAAGAAGTAAAGTTTGAGTTTCAGACTGCAAGGGAGGTTGGGATTCCTAATAGAAATATACTGAATATTTCCATTCTTTGATTAAAGAAGTTGAGATTGAGTTTTAGGATATAAGGGAGAAATGTTGGGATCCTTAATAGTAATTTAGGGAATTTGTTTTCTTAGAGGGTAAGATAGGTCAAGTTTGCCTAAGACATACCTCTAGGCTTAGGCTGGTGGCATAGCAGGCGCAATAGGTACAAAGGGTGATAGTACTAGGCTTTGTTATGTGTATTGAGTGCTCAAATTTTGTGAAGATTTTATTGTTTACCTTTCATTAGATTAATAGGAAATACTTGTGGATAAACTTGGGTTTGATTAGGAGTGTCAAGATGTTAGATTGCATCTAAAATAAAATTCAATTGTTCAACATTATTTAGAAATTATGTTTTTATACCCTTTACTATAATGCATTGCAAAGCCTTCATAGGGGGTTCCTTTTGTTGAGTAGAAGTAGAAGCATGATGGTGAAGCATGATAGTGATTCCAATAGAAGCGGTGATAGTGATTTCAAGCTTGCAAACCAACCAACCATACATATTTATATTAAGGACTTGTTACCATTGTTGTACAAGATTTTGATCAAGAATAAGATTGATGAGTGGCGAGGTACCCCTACACTCCACCATACGNGATGTAGTTTAGAATTTGTTTGTTTGACTAAAATAACTTAGAAGCCTTTGGAGATTGTGGCATACTAGATAGACCTTGGATGATATTTTCAAGAAGCTTAAAATATCTTTCAATGCTTATGTGTAGGAGAGGAGGTATGAAACAAATCATTGCTCTTAGCTAGGTGTTTAACTTATGAGGATATATTAAAAGGTATAAAAAGGTTGTCATTTGGGAAAATTGTTATTATAGATGCTTTAGATGCAAAGATTTTGAAGTGGATTGGTCCTCTCATAATTTCTTATGTAGGTTCTAGATACTTCAAAGATTTTGAAGTTTGATCTTTGTAATTCAAAAATTGTGTCAAGATGACAACTTTTAAAATATTGTTAGTTTTCATAGCAACACAATGTGAAACAATGTTGCCTTATCTTTTTCACTTTCATTTTTTGAGATTTTCATTGAAGAATTAGAAAAATGGATGTAGGAGATGCCACCTAGGTATTTAATTTTATTTAAGTACTAAATTGTCGTCTTAGTCTTCTCTCTCTTCCTTTCTTATTTATTTATTTATTGTTTAGGTTAATGATGTTACTTTGGTATTGAACCCTACCTAAGGATTACAACTTATGCTTAATATCTTGATAAATTTTACCCATACTATGAAGTGAAGTTGAATGTCAAACAAATTACGATCATGATTTGTGAGAAAAGAAAGATTAATTACTACTTCAAGATAGGTGACAAGGTAGTTGACATAACTAAAACTTACCCTAGCAACAATAAATGGGCTCTAATTATTTGTTGAAAATATTGATTGAAGGAATTCTACATTAAAATAATAAAATTTATGGGAGATGTAGCTTTTAGAAGTAAGGTTATTGCATTTGGAGGTGAAATATATGGGAGTTTGTTGCTTATATTTGTAATATAGCTAATCTTATAGTAAGTTCTCCAAGTTGAAGTAAGGAAAGGTTGGTACCACTAAGACATTTTATGGTTTAAAAAATGAAACTTAAATAATTAAATTTTTTGTTGCCATTCTAAATAGCATCATGTTGGAAGGAAAAAATAAAAATAATTTCACTTATATAATAACATAAGATGAGGTAACATTGAAAAGGTAGATTATTTAATTGTTGCAAATTTGAATGGACTTCAACTTCAAATTTGTAGGCAAGAATGAGTTATTATTTTAGAATAAAAAGTGGAAAATGGACTAACATTTGAATGGAAGATTGCACCTTTCACCTTTGGAACCAAAATGTTACTAAAAATGAATACCATACATTTTTACAATATACTGAAAGTTTTAAATACATTCAAAGCAAATGAAACATTAATGTATGTGATATTAATTTGTTTCATACTTTTTTCAAAGTAACATTATGAATGACATTATATATTTCACTCAAGCCTTTGGATGGAACATTTATGCATGTGATATTAATTTGCTTCAAACTTATCCAAAGTAACATTACGAATGAAGTTTTTGTATTGCATTCCATATATGTTTCTAGAGTTTTTAGATGCATTAAAGATTTCAATTTCTGGTTTCTATCATTACATTTGTAAAAAAGTTGGGATTAATTTAAAGCCTTCTACCAAACTGGGCATTGTTCCAATGTTGTGGTGGTGGTCATCATCATCATCATAGGTTGAGGTGTTGTTACAAGCATATTCTAAATTATTACCATACCCTTAAAAAATAATAATGAATTTTTTTGGGGGGATAAAAATTGGGTAGTAACACAATCCCTACCCACATAACATGGCAAATGTGACCTACCATAAGAGCATTTCACCACAAGGCTACTTCACTATTGTCATACCCAGAGGTAAAGGCTCATAGACTTACTTTTTAGAAATGAATATAATAATAATTAAATTGATTAATTTAGAACTTTTATTCTTGCATGAAGAGAAGAGTCTACAAGTAGCACACTTTAATTTTCATGGCCAAATTAAAGCTATGGCTTATGCTGTATCATTGATAAAAAAAATTTACTACTAGTTATAATAACATTTTATCAATTTGGAAATTTTTATTATGCATCGTTAGCATTGTTTTATGTAACTACAGAGAAAAGCATTTATAGTGGGTTTGATTCTTGTCGTCAAATAAAAGTCATGGCCCTAACCTATCAAATTAAAGTTACAATTGAACTAGTTGTTACTTTGAAATACTTCAATAACATTTTCCTAATTAACCTAACTATTATTTTATGTTTTATGAAGTAATAATGGTACATTATCACATTCTCATAATTTTTTAGAATTATTTTTCAGTAATTAACATTCCTCTCATTGCTACCTTTGAAAAAGAAGCTTTTATGAATTAGATCTTGAATGTGGTGTCCAAGTACCATATAATGTTCCGACATGATCATATTTTTATTTATAATGTTAGAATGAGATTAGTGCCTTGACATGATTATTTTATTTTCAAACTTTTTATTAGAAATTTTGATTCTACTCATCTCAGTTCATGGTTAAAATTTCAAGATTTTCATACAAAAGAAGGAAATTCCTTTGTATTAAGGGCATTGAAAGAAAAAACTATCACATAGTCAATTCATATTGTTGGGACAAGGCTAAGATGATGATAATGACAACAATTAAAACATTGAAAGCTAGTTGTTTTATATCAATGATAATAACATATTAACTCCATCCAAGGTAGTAGTACAAAGCCAATACAAGCATTTAAACTCCATAGTAGTTTACCAATACAATATGTTAACATCATGTTGTGGAAATTACTAATGCATGGCAGCATAAGGTCAATACAAAATTTAAAAGTCACTTGCCATAACTAGTAAAAAGAAAACATCAATGTAAGAGATGTCTCAAGGTAGAGGTTCTCCTAGGCCATCTCCATGGTTTGGGGACCATGGAACACTCTAAGGCACCCTTGGGTAACACTCAAGTGTTAGAAAACCCATCCTGGCTTGGTGGTACCAAGCTAGTAGCAAGACTCCCTCTTGTGGCATCCCTTTCTAAGTCCTCTTCATACTACCCTCATGTGGAGAACTATATGGCCCTGATTCTGCAATGATTGTGGATATGTAGGCAACCAGGACTAGATAGTTTTGGTGTGGTGCCATGCCAAACCTTGTACTAGATTGTGAGGGGTCTGGGGATGAGGCATCCCTTGTAGATGCATCATTTCCCCTTCCATCGATGTTGTCTACAAGCTTGCTTGTGTACTTGTTTACAAGGTCCTCGCTCAAAGTTTAGTCATTCTCCTTGAGGTGCATTATCTTATATCAAGAAGCTGTGATGTTGTTTGCTCCCTTCCATGGGTTGCTTGCTTGTTAGAGGCGTATTCCCCAGGTCTTTGCCCTAGATCCATTAGATCTCTATGAATTCCTTGGGGTGCCAAACAATGTCGGGGCAATGTTGTTATAGATGGTTGTGTTATACCATTGAGGTCTTTCTATTTATGGTCCCTTTAGATAGATATCTAAATGATATAGGATCATATCCTTATGTGTTCTCTAAAGAGTTGCCTTATGATAAGATTCTTAAGCTCTTCATTATGGGGCCAATGTTATGTTATGAGCAACTGATGTATGTTGTTCTCCTAGAGGATGTATACAATTCTGTTGTGGTAGTGTCCTCCACTAGTTTACTTGTGGTTGGACTTGTTGCAGTTTTATTTGATATGGCAAAGGAGAGTTCTATTGGCAACATATAAATTGTTGTTGCTCAAGGAGCTCTTACCTCTGGTCTCCAATGATTAATCTAGAATGAATTGGACCTAGTCTCCTCTTCAGTCTCCACCCAAATGACATGTAGCGAGATGGAATTAATTGAATTTTGCATGATGTGGTATCCTTGCACTCCCAGTCACCCTAGATACAATGAGTATGGGAATTACAAATTGGGACATGTTGGTTCCTAGGTACCTTGAGATGGAGGGCCTTCGAACATATGCTCTCAGTGAGCCTTATTCTTGGTGGATTAAGACCGTGACTAGTAGACTTCGTATGCTTGTGTTTGCGATTGTATGTTTGTCTAGTTGTGTAGGCATGTCTTCCCTAGCTACATTTTCAAATTTTGCATGTGTGTCTCTTTTGTTGTGTCTGTCATTCATAACACAAGGCTTTGTGCTCTACGTAGTGTCATGACTTGTTGTTGGGATTGTTGAGGATGCATTTTGAGGTCACGTGTGTCATCCCAAGACCAAATTGTTGTGGTCCTTATTTTGACAACCTCTTGTGCTTCAGCCATGGTTGCCCTTGTTGTGGATCTTTCACATGTTATGTTTCCTCGCTTGAGTTGGTTGTGTTACCCATGGGTTCATGGCATCACTTTTTTGGTTGGTGTTATTTCTTGAGCATTTTGATTTGCAAACCTTTTGGATCAGGTCATCCTATTGTTGGTTCTTGTTGAGACCTCACCTCTCTTGTTGAGAGTCTTCCTTGTGGACACATCCTCTTTGATGTTGCTCTTTGTAGCGAGAATTGGAGCTTTGTTGAGACCTATTGTTGGCTAGACCTTGGTCTCCCTCCTTATGTTCACGTTGAGATAACAAATATCTATTGCCCATGCCTCTTATGAATTGTTGAGATTTTGATCCTAGTGGAAACCCTTGTCAGTGGCTAGGAACGTTTGTTGTATGCAAGTCTTGGAATTTTGAGAGTGTTCCAGGTCTCTCTTTCTTGGTCTACCTCATGATAAATTCTTTTGTGTGAGTGTATCTAATTGACCCATCATGTTTTCCATGATTGATCTCTATGTGTGTTGCTGAGGTCTTGCTCTCTATGATGTTTTGAGATTGATATTTCTCTATTGTGTGATCATGCTTGATGGTTGTATATGAGGCTGATGTGCTAATCATGTTCATGCTAACTCCTTTGTTTTCGAGCTGTTGTCTTGATCTTGTAGGTGGCACAAGTACAAAGATGCAGCTAGTGGTGACTTCAATTAATTCTATGAGCACTATGTCTATGGGGAATATGTGTGCTCTTGAGGCCTTCATGAATTGGTTACTTGGTTTTAAAATCCCAACATTGGGTTGTGGATCTATCAGTACCTTTGTTGTGGTGGAGCAGCAAGTACATCATGATTTGTTTACATCTTAGTGTTGGGTGAGCACTAAAAAAGGACAGTGGTCCATCCTAGACTTTGTGGATATTGGGTTAGTATATGGCATAGAACAGTATCCCTGTCCATGCTAGATACTAATGGCCTAGGAGTGGCCAATGCTTTGAGGTCCCATTGTGGTAGGTGGTGGATTCTTAGTTGGCATCCTGCCTTGTTCGATTGTTGTGTTTGTGTCTTGATTTGTAATAGTTTGATGAAAGTCATGTAGTGGGTTCAGTGTGATAGTTGTTCATGTACATGCAAAGACAATCATGTAGTGGGTTCAATGTGACAAACGTTCATGTATGTGCAGAGACAAAGACAGGTTTTTCTCAAAATAGCATGGTGCATCTTTGGTGTGCTCTTGGTGTCCAAAACCCTTCATCTTAGAATGGGATTAGGTAGTTTTTCCTATAGCCTTGTAGGCCTAGGTAGCACTCCCAAATGCCATGTATTATGCCCACTAAATATATTCCTATCCTCATGTGTGTAAGATTGTAATGTGTTGTTGTGATGTATTCAGTTTTGACAGTTTATGTGCACAAAAGTGCTAGATGTTATTTCCCTATGTGAATTAGTTGACCCCTTATTGTAGGCTTGTGCCACACCTTGTAACAAGGCCAAGCTTGATGTACAATGTTTTCCCAGTGCTCATCCTTGAAGCACCTCCTCTCTATGTTGTAAGCAGACTTTGTGCCCTAATGTGTAACTTGGCAAAAAGCCCTATTGAGAATCCTATTGTTGATAAATGGTGATGTAATGAGGAGGCTAGGACATGTCATTGCCTAAGGTGCTCCCGAATCGATGCTTTTTATTCTTGGTGATATTGGTAGGCCATGATGGTGTCTCCTTTGATGAACATTCTTGAGACATGATAAGTTTTGGGAACTCTTCCTCTTGAGTTCCTTAATTGGAAAAAATCTTATTCACTGGTGAACAATAGTGGAATGTAGCTTGAAATTCAAACAAATTAGTTCGATGATGATCTTGATAGTGGGTGGTTTGTGGTGGCCATGTGAATTGCAATGGCAAACTAAAATTTCAAAGCAAAGGTGAAGCTGATATGTCTAGGGTAGAGTTGAGTTCTAGGTATCAGCACCTAGACTCCCTCTTCCATGGTTGGATGTGTTCTTTGGAGTAGTTTTTGCAAGCGTTGGCATGGTGGTCCATCCTTGAATAAATGATGTTACAGTTACACAAGTTGTTGATTTCTCTTAGTGGCCCTACATGGTGGACTTATATGTGCTCGAAAACACTTGAGCCTATGCTCTCATGATTGAGGGCTTCTGGTGCTTTTCAGGGCTATGGTGTGCTCTCATTTTTAGGGACTTGTGATGCTTTGTGGGCTATGGTGTATTGCCCCATCTCTCTCTAGTGGACTCTAGTGTATCACCCCATCTTTCTGGTGTATCATTCCATTTCTCTAGTGTATTGTTGAATTATGTCAATGTCCTAACCTCTCTCGTGGAATAGCATGATCAAGAACTCTATTACTTGGTGATTCTCTAGTTCGATGACGGGTCATTCTCCACTCCAATGGATATCCTCTTTAGTTCCTAAAATAATAATGCAGGTTGTATTGAGACAGTTGTTCCCTAGATGGGATTTAGAAGTAGTTGATGTTTGGGACTTGTTCCAAGTAATGATCCCATGTTCCTAAACTCTCAAGTTTTGTTTTCAGAGACAAGATGTTGTTACCGTGGTTGAATTCATGGAATCTCCCTTGTAAGGCCATTGTTGATGTAGCATGAATGTATATATCTCTTCTCTTGTAAGCAAGGCGTGATCATATGTACTCTCTCTCAACTTTTGGGGCTTCAAATTTTGGGGCTTCAAAGGGTCTTCCTTGTTGGGGTTCTCTAGTAGACCTTTCTTATTGTAAACCCTTTAGGGATGAATCATATATTATTTTGAGTTGGTAGTTGATGTTGGTGAAGCCCATTCATTGTAAAATTGTCTCAAGGACCTAGTCCTCCTATGGCCAAAATGTTCTTGTTGACTCTTATGTTCATCATTTGGGTCTATGGCAAATAGGTAGTGGTGTGGCCTTGTGCACCATAATTGTTGTAATTAATGTGTATGCAATGAAAACCTAGACCTCCTACGATGAAATAGAACTCCCTTCCTTTGAAATTTTGAGGGATGAACTCTTTTGCTTCTCGAGTTATTCTTAAGATGGAATCAAATGTAGGTAAGACCTATGAATCTATGTCTTCCCTCGGCTGGTAGCAGTTTGTCGATACGATTGTGTTGGCTATGTGAACTACTTGGGCATGTATCATGGGTATGTTGTAGTTGGGTTACTATACTTATCTACAAAAGAAACCTCTCAAAGAGGATCTTCCCTTTGGATTCAAAAATCTAATGAAAGATGTTGATCATGAGTTGCAAGTGTTCTTGGCATGGCAGGAAAATTCAGATTCTGGGAATCTAGATGTTCCTTGGAAAATTCATGACTATGGTTGTCCTTAGAGGTGATTCTACATGCTTTCTTGGACTAACTATTCAGAAAAGAGTGCTTGTCCCATCTCTTAGAATGGGAAGGGCAACTTGTTAGATGCAAGTGTAGCTAGTCCTTTTCCATGAACAGGACATTCTGATTGTAATGGATCATGTGGTTGTGGTTGGCATGAGACATGTGTATGAAGGACTATCTTGGGGTTGGTTGCCCAACCCATCCTTCACTTGTTCTAGCACTTAAGCAAGCATTCTTGATGTCAAACAACCTCTAATGATGTTGATGACAAACTAGGTTTGTATGCTATGATAGCCTCTTGGAGAAGTTTTCCAAACAAAACTTGGATCTTTTCTTTTGCTGTGGAAATGGAATAGTGTTGGATGATGAAATGTGGATTGTGATGTTGGTGCATCTACAGATGGCAAGGTCAAATTCAAAAGATCTGCCTCTGTACCTTGTTTCGAAGGGAGATCATGCTTGACCACCTTCCTACGAGCCTAAACAAATGTGATGTGGGAAAACAAAAAGAAAATATGTGGATGGTATAGACGGTGATTCAGTGCTTAGATGGTTGGATTGGTGAGACCTCATGGGTCTTGATGCGATAAGTAGAACCTAGGGTTTTGGCAAGCTTGAATTTCTTGCAGAGACATGGGTCTTTTGGGGCATGCTCTCTTTTGATTTCAATTTTCCAAGTCCATCACCAAAGTGGGTAGAGATCTTGGTAAGCCCTCAAAATCGATGCAAAAAAAAATCAAGGGAATTGATGGGTGCCAAGATGCCATTCGAAAGGGAACTCAACTAGACTTGTGGAAGAAGAGCTTGTCCTCTTGCATAGGTATGGGTCTACGCAAGAAGACAAGTCTCTAGCCCTAATAAGGGATGGATCTAGGGGATGCCTTAGAGATGTTGGCCCTTTGGGTTGGACTTCTCCCTCTTATCACAGAGTTGAAAAAGTTTTTGGGGTTTCTCCAAGTGTCCCTTGCATTTCATGCAAGGCCTTGGATGGAAGGACATATCAAGTGTTGGGGTTGGTACCTTCCTTCAAGCCTGGCGTCAGTTGAGTTAAGGGATTCCCTGGAGGTGATTGAGTTCCAAACCCACACTTGAAGTGTACTCTCGAAGTTATCCTAGGCTCCACTTTGAAAATGTTGCTTCTTTTGTGCAGGGGAGGATTGTAAGAGATGTCTCAAAGTAGAGGTTCTCCTAGGCCATCCCCATGGTTTTGGGGACCATGGAACACTCTGAGGCACCCTTGGATGACACCCAAGAGTTAGAAAACCCATCCCAGCTTGGCGGTACCAAGCCAACAACAAGACTCACTTCTGTTGCATCCCTTTCTAAGTCCTCTTCATACTACCCTCATGTGGAGAAGTACATAGCCCTAATTCTATGGTGGTTGCGCATATGTAGGCAACCAGGACTGGATAGTTTTGGTGCGATGCCATGTTGAACCTTGTACCAAATTGTGAGGGGTTTGGGGATGAGGTGCTCCTTGTAGATGCATCGTTTTCCCGTCCACCAATGTTGTCTATAGGGTTGCTTGTGTACTTATTTGCAAGGTCCTCACTTAGAGTTTAGTCATTCTCCTTCAGGTGCATTCTCTTATATTAAGAAGTTGTGATGTTGTTCGCTCCCTTCCATGGATTGCTTACTTGTTAGAGGTGTATTCCTCAAGTCTTCTACTCCAGATCCATTGGATCTCTGTGAATTCCTTGGGGTTCTAGACAATGTTGGGGCAACGTTGTTACAATCAATGTGAACTTAGCTTTATTATAGTTTCTTTTCAAAGACTCCACAACATCATAGATGTTATTTCTTTTAGTAGTTATCTAATCTGCTTTGACTACCTATTTGTTTTTTAGGGCTTTCTTAAATGTGAATTCTTAAGTTTTTTTTAATGCTAAGTTTAAAAGACTAAAAGACATTACTAATCTTTCATAATGAAATTTTGCTTAATGAAT
Source organism: Gnetum montanum (assembly GCA_015680685.1). Taxonomy (NCBI): domain Eukaryota; kingdom Viridiplantae; phylum Streptophyta; class Gnetopsida; order Gnetales; family Gnetaceae; genus Gnetum; species Gnetum montanum. Next base: position 143,190 of record MNCI01018080.1, read on the forward strand.
TTTGATATTACTATTCTTAGGAAAGTATAATGTTGCTAAATTTTTGTAATTTGATTCCTTTAAAGCCCATTTGCTTGTGAGAGTCTTTGGAAGCTAAATCTATTGATTCCACATTTTTTAATTAAAAAATTATTTGATTGTATATGGTTCTATAAAGATGAATTGGGTGATTCTGATTGGACCCACCAAATACACTTATTTCTATTGATTTTTGGGTTCTTTTTAGAATTCATTTTCAAAGGTTAAATCTTGCACGATATGTGAATTGCCATTTTGACATCCAATGCAATTCATCATCCATAGAATCACTTAACCAAATAGACCCACCTTTAAGATTTGTAACCCCAATATTTTTGAAAACATGCATAGTACATGAAATTTTCTAGTATTTTACAACCACCTTTACAAATTAAATTTTTCTATCACTAAACAATAAATATGACTTTTCTTCCGTATCTACAATTTGTGAAATTTCACAATGATACATCTTGATTTGTTGTGATTTGTTGAGTTTATGCTTAATCTGTGCCCTCAATATTTGTTCTCTCAAAAAATGCATAACCTTCTCAAAAAATAACAAATATTTTTTGAGGAAAAGGTATTATTTATAGTAGGCTTTCCAACTAAAGATCAAGAAAATCAAGAAAACGTTTACCAATTCCATTCTGAAAAACAAAAATACCTTACGTTCTACCATTTCTCCTAGCATACTTATTCTTTAATGGGATTAGCAATCAATGAACTAACATTAAAAGGTAATACTCTCCATTTGGATTCCATGAAATCAAGTTTACCTTGTATATTAACTACATTTTCCTCCACTTTTTAACATTTCTTCTTGCATCATTTTAAAACTATCTGCAATTAAACCCTTAATTTGCAAGCAATGCATCTAACGCTACTCAAAATCTAAATAATATCATCTAGCTTTTCCTTCTTGATTTTGTCCCCATTTATGACCCACTAAAATGCAATGGCAATCTATATAACACTTACTTGAAACCTTCCAAATCAAACATAGAATGTAATCATTTTCCAATTTTATCAATGCAGATTATCAAAAGTTATTGCTACTTTGCCCGCATAAGTATGAGCCAATGTCCTTTAGATGATTAATGAATCACGTTTTCATTATCTTAAAACACCTCAAAAACACTTCTCCAAGTCCCGGTTAAAACCTCAAAAAAACATGTTTCCACAGAAAAAATTAATAATACAAAGGGTAAAAAATTTAGATTGCTAGAATGCTATAATTGACAATTCCATTGTGTAACTGTGTAAGAGAATATATATTTGCAAAACATAAATTGAAACACGTCAATAAATGAGTATCCAATATTCAACGACTCGCTTCTGAAATAATCAGAAATAATCATCGATAATTTGGGTCGATTTTTAAGTCTCTTCTAGAAGTATAAAAAATTTAAGTCCCTGATTGAAACCTTTATCTGGTAAACAGGTACGAGCAACACCGTCCAAATACAAACATGTCCTTCAAACAAGTATGCGCACAGATCATTTAAACGGCAACGATGAGGGCTTAGGTTGATAAAATGGCTTACTTCAGACTTTCTGGCGTCAGTATATATTGAAATAATCGACCCCTTAATATTCTCCACTGAAAAAGAATGAATGGTCTGTTGGTTTCAAAGACTAATGAATATTTGCGTTGAAAGATAATGGTACTGGCTCCATTACAAGACTTGAATGGATGAAGTCCAAATTAAATCAGCATCAGACTCCACTGTCACTTTCTCCTCCAAAATTATATTTGATGTACTTATTAAAGAGCCAAATTTCATTGGAGTGTTACCTGCAACAAATGATGCATAAATTTAAATAGAATGGACATATATACAGACAACCACTTGCATAGGTTAAGAATTAATCAGTGTAATTTGAAATGATCTCTGATCTCTATACTTACTTAAGTTCCACTGCAAACCAGTAGTTATGGTACTTGAAGATGGGCTACCAACAGGAACAATACCACAATGTGGCCCTTCAACCTTTGAGTCAATTGATATTATATGACAGTGAGTCTTAGGAAGGAGGTAAACAAGACTATGGTCACTCAATAGAACAATTCTGGTGTTCGGAAATGTGTACAAGACATTTATGTTTCCCAACTCATGGTCAAATCTTCCTCCAAGTGCTCCAACTACTAGAAGAGTTGACTATAAGCACAAAACAGGATTTAAAAAGGCAAAAAGAAATTTAAGTATTCAATAACGAATTTAGCTTTAAATATAGCAATGATTTTTCTAACGTTAAGGAAAAAGAAAATTGCTACCTAATCAGAAATATATGAATAATGCCTGGCATCAAACCATGAAGGGAAACTGTTTAGTTAGCAACTTACTTCAGAGTTCTGAAGTCTTGGTGTAATATCTTGGATGTAAGCAACACATTTGTGAAGATCGGTAGTATCTTGGTCGTGTGAGTCATCCAAAACAGTTGAACCCTACAGTAGCCATTTGCATATACAATGATGCTTGAATGAATGATTCTAGAAAATATAATGCTGTAACAATGACACTGACTCTCTGTCCCAGCCATGAAAGCAACAAATATTGGTGACTATTCATGGACAACAGAAGCCTAAGTATAATAATTTTTTCTTTTCAAATAAATATGATCCTCAAATCAAGAATAAGTTCAAACACCACAATACAAAAGGATATGGCAGCGTTCACATCTCAAACTGTGGTGTAGAAGCATCCTCATGGGGGAGAAGTTGTGATTATGAATATAATGAAGGCCTGGAAACCTTGGTGGATGGTGGATGTCTCAAAGCCACAGGCAAGGTTGACAAACAGAAGGTTGAATAAAAAAGGCAGGAGCTTTAGCCAAGTAGTGTGATAGGAGTTTAAAACCTTAGGGAACACCCTTCACCTCATAGATTAATGAAGAGAAGATAGAACGGCAGGCTTGTGGAAAACCATGAACAAAAAAGACGAAGTGTAGGACACCTGAAAAGATCACTAAACGAGAAAAAACATTATGAAAATACACATGCAGCATAGCAAGTACTCGCTGTTTTTGGGATCTGATATTAAACGTTGTATAACCATTGCTAAACATCTTGCTCATCGGAAAAAAAAAAAAACCTCTATTCCAAAAGACATTAAATGCATGCAGTGAAACTGTAATGCACACTCTAGCGTCCAATATATTAAAGAGTGAATTTTAATAGTTCTGTACAAGCTTTCCACAAAGAAAATCAAGTAATACGTGTTCACTCCACAAGTAGGAGGGCTTTAGAGTGAAAAGGTACTTTGTTTGACATCTTTGCTTTGGAGAGCACTTTCTAGGAAGTAGCTTCTTTATGTAGAATCAAGTTGCTCTTTCAAATCTTTATAGTCAACAATGAGGTGTTAGCCTACTGGTATATGTCTTGGCCTAGTAACCCTACGTCACAAGTTTGATTCTATTAGGCAGCACTGAGTTGTAAAATTCTATAAATCTTGGGGTGTACCTATGTTTCACTTATTTCAGGTTCCAACACCCCCTTCACCATTTTTACTGAGTAACATCATATACAAAGAAACACAGCACTCTACTGACACTATTCAAAGACCAAACATTAAGAAGCCTGGAAAAAAATCACAGCATATGATTTAGTCTGTCAGAAATCACATTAAATATCCATTTAGTAAGGCCACAAACCCAACTTCTGTAAATCGGACCAGCCCACAGTGCTGCTATCCTCTTCTTCAATATGAAAAGAATGCAACGCTTTGCTCTGTATGTAAGGACTAAATTTAAATAATATAAAGCATCAACGAAAACCCATATAAAAAAAGAATTCATGTGATCTCTCCTAATTTCTTTGACCTCTGGTTAATTCTTAGAAAGTATACCACTGCTGCAAATTGAAAATGCACCCTACAGTTTACAACACCCAAGCAAAACTTCAAGCTTGCAGTTAGAGTTGACAATGCATGGACAATTGCTTTCGACAAGGAAAACTGTTTAAAATTTGGCCAGGTAAAATTGAACAAATAAAAGTGATCATGTAATGTGTGTTCTTATTTTCAGTGTAGAAAGCCTAAACATTGTTTATTTATCAGTTCATCACTAAGACTCCAACGCAGTGGAAGAGCTCCATCTCTCAGTCAACTACGTCCTGGCACTCCTAATAAAAAGCATTCTAGTTATGCCTCCCAAAATAAGCAGTCATTACATTGCCTAGCTTCCCTGTAGATACAACTCAACATTTCCAAACCATATTTAATTTGTCTTTTATCTAAGCTAATGATTTGACTGGTTCAGATTACCAAGAATAAAATTAATCTAGATAAGGGCGCTCCCTATCCATAGAATTCACTAAAGAGGTCAACACAGCATCAACTTGTGACAGTAGATATCATTTAAAAATTTGCAGTCCAAGGTGGTTTGCCTTTGTTTTCTAGAATGGGTTAACTTGAACAAACTATATATATGCTTGGAAATAGGGACCATCATTTGCAGTGATGGTAAGGTGCTTGTTTCTCAAGTCAAAGATCTATGCTTGAGCCTTATGCTCTCGCTCATCTACCAACCCTTCTAGGACCCCACTTGGCAGGATGAGCATTGTGGCTTTAGGTGATGATCTTTTTATATATGCTTGGAAATCAATAGAGGATCAATCAGTTTTGTTTGATAAAAAAGCATTGCATTTATTTCCAGAAAGATAGAAAAGTAAATATTATACATTTAACCCTCATGAATGGAGAAGTAGCAAGACAGTTTGCTTTAATAGTAGGCAAACCTAAACACTTTCTATGGTTAGCTATCTAGACATCACTCATGGTGAATAAAAATCACACATTCAGAAGCAGACAATCTCCTCTGTAAACCTGCAATAGTACGTAGATGCAGATATTTTACTACCTAAAAATATTAAATCAGAGCTTTCCAACAGCATGCACATACTTCCTGTAAAAAAGTTCACCTCTTGCCTCCAGAGTGATAACAATAATTATTTATTTTCCATGAAAAAGTCCTGTCAACACATACCCATAATAATTCCCATAAAAAGTTCATCTCTTGGCTCAGCTATATGATGATAATTGTTTAGTTTCCATGACAAAGTCCAGCAAACTGGTAGTATTAATTAAATGGTGAAGATGATAAATTAACAATACTCCACAAAGACCTTAAAAACACTAAAATTCAAAAAACAGAGGTTGTGTGTACCAGTGATTCATAAAATTCTCTAACTTCCGGACGAATGGAATCTAAATCCCCTTTAATCACGTCAGGCTTGTACCTAGTTACATTATTTTAAAAGCGAAAACACGAAAAATTCATTAAGCTGTTTAAAAACAAAAAGAATGGGAAACAGCAAAAAGGGAAAAAGAAAAAAACATAGAGCTCCTGAGTCCTTATCACCAATCTCTGAGTCATAACTACAGGACGGAAAAATGCATTCCGAGATACAACCGAACATTCAAAACATATAGCAGAAATTAATGGCTAATTTTTTTGCTGAAATCTGCCCATGAATTTAGGACAGGAAATATAGTAATTTTAAACGTTCCCATTCAGAACATAAATTTTCCAAATTGAATTCTGAAAAGATTTGCAGCCACAGCAAAGGAATCATATACCTTTCAATATTTATATCAAGAAGGAAACTAAAGTTTGAAAATCCGAGTTTCATTTTAATGATTTTATGAAACGATGAAAGAAATGCAATAAAGTACCTTTTCCGAACCGATACTGGATCTTCTTCAGGAAACTGCAGAGGAAATTCGTCATAAAGACGATTAGCACCTCCGTCAGCGCATACCCGAAGCTGAGCTGCATTACAATATGTCATCCAATGTCAATCATCGTCAAGGTTAACATAACTGCGAAATATACCAAAATCAGCGCTAAAAAATAATTTCGCCATTAGGATGTAGTAGACAACGTTGAAAAGAGAAAACCTCGTTAAAATGCTGATAAGGCAGCGTTCTCATAAATTGAGAAAACGAACACGGAAAGTTACGCTTAATCCGAGATAAGCGTCGTGTAACGCGCAATCATAGTGATCCCCGGAAAAAGGTTTTTTTCTTTTTTCGAAAAAAAAACACGGAGACACAAATTAAACCAGAGAGTCGCCGTAAACTAAAAAGAAACAGAAACAGCAACAATTCCTCAAATTGAGACAATTATGGTTAAGGTGACAACACGGCTACTCTTCTCTGCAACCTGCGGAGCACAGAACAAGTAACTCAAACCTCGCGAGAATTCAACAACATACCTCGATCCCACAACTTGACAGTGAAACGAGGAATTTCAAAGTTGAGGATTATCAAAACGTAGTCCCTGCTCAATTTTCCATCCGGAAGCAGAAATCCGGCGCTTTGATGTTCCATGGTAAGCGATTTTCCATTTCCAAGATCCACTGCTTCATGATCCGACTCCATGCTGGCGGATCGTACCTCCAAGGGTTTGCAAAACAAAACTTAACTTCGATTTCCAGCACACGGCGAGCAGTGCGGTCAGAGCTATGTTATACGAGTGCTGTCCATAGATTCTAGAAGCAGCAGCAGCAGCAGAATCAAAGAATATTTACTGTTGTTGTCGCTTCATTCAAAAGCGCAGCCTTTAACCAATCACAACAATTTCTTTTGCTTGCTGTGGAAATACAGTGCATATGTTTTTTCTTAAGCAATCCGGAAAGCCAAATCCATGATCAGCTCAGCTCAGCATGACGTTGTCCAAAAAGGAGTCCAGCCACTCAAATTCTATCCATTCATCCGCCACCAAATGTCGTTCTTCGGTCTTAGTACTTTGGTAAAGTCGTTACGCTTCTCCTTGTTCTTGATGTCAAAGATTCTGCTTCTGGTTCAAACCAGCTTCATCGTCTGTGTAGCCACTTGGCAGCATCATAATTCCAAATTTCAGAAACATCGGTAGCGGTTCCACCTACCAATACTGAATTCTTTGCTTTCTGGAACAAACGGCTGTTTTTGTTTGGCTTTGTTCAGTGTCTTATCACGTGTTCCATACAAAATGGACAACGGGCATAAATTTCAACGGCAACAGATTTGGTTTGGATTGCACCTGTGTTCTTGCGGAGGAAACGAACACGTTGCAATTGAAATAATTTTCAAAAGTCACATGTTTTATTCTGATTTTTTAAATCAATTAAACTGTTCGATTTACAGGATAAATTGGACTCTTCCTATGATTTTTGGAGTATACAACCGTCTTCGCAACCTGTTCAGGGTTCGTGGTTCTTCCTTGCAAAAGGTGTTTGACTTGCGTTTTGTCTCAAGTTGCGAGTTCAATTATACTGTGTTTTTTTTTTTTTTGAACTTTTCTACTAATAAACTTTTTTAGGCATTTTTTTTCTTGAACATTGTTTCCTTTCTCTTAACTAAACTTTCATGTAATTGTTTCCTTTTCACGTTAATTACAAATTAGAATATTAAGTATTCATGGTAAGAAAGTAAATTGCATTTAAAGTAAAATGCTACACCGATTGATTACTGTGCATGGAAATGTAAATATTAATTAGTTATATAAAAAATAAATTGCATTACAAATATGAATTAACCTTGATTTTATTGGCATTTATGGAATGTTTAGGATGTTTTGGGACTATTTTGATGAGTTTAGGAGGTTCCAAGGCCAATGGGGACTTGTTTGGAAGTGTTCAAAGGTTTCAGACCTCAAAACAAGTATCCTTGTTTTTGGCCCTGGCAGGTGAGACATCTCCTCCTTCTGTAAGATATCTCCCCAACATCCAAGACATCTCCACTTGAAACAAGGTGTCTCCTCAAGGACATCTCACATGCTTACAAGATCTCTCTCCTAGCTATAAGACATCTCATCTATAAACTGGCTACTTTAGGGCAAGATGCCTCATTCTTCTCCAAGATGTCTTGTACAGACATGACACAATTTCCTATGGATTTTTAAATATTAAAAGAGGGAAGATGAAGAAATAGGGGATAAGGATATAAATAGACCTATTGGGCCTTCATTTTGGCTAAGAGAGTCTAGGGAGTGAGTGGTGAGTTGAGAGAAGAGACGAAAGAGATAGAGTTGTATGGATGAGTGGACGGCGTGGACTCATTGCCTGTTTTACCAAAAGAACCATACCTTAATATCAGCATCATAATTCAAAGGTAAAAACCAAACATTAGCAATCAATATGATATAATTCATGAGCACTTATTAGATAACGAATAAAAGTAAATCAAGCAAACAAAGAAACAGTAAAAACATGAACGATGGTGTAAAACAAAAATAAGAAAAGTTGAAAAAATGTGTAAAACAAAAATTCAAAAAGAACCGAGGGCCTAGAACGGTTAGCATAGGTGGCCATCTCCCCCACAACTAAGTTGGAAGGAGGAGATCCGAAATAGTGAGCAAGGTTGTCCACCAACAAAGGTAGCATGTGTACTAGCTGTCCTAAGCTCATGGAAAGGTTTGATTTGTTGTACATTGACCAACAGTTTCTTGTCTAGGCTCTCAGGTTTGTATATTGTCATGGCCCCTGAAGGAAAAGTTGCATAAATAATATAAGGTCCTTCCCACACTATTTGAAATTTAGTACGTTGTGCCACATGTGTGGGAGTCCAGTAGAGAACCTTATCTCCCGATTGATATTTAACTTTCCTAATCCTTAGGTCATGACATTGTTTATTGAATGCCGTGTGCAACTCGTTAGATGACAGGGTAGCTAGTCAATTTTCATCTAGCAAGTTAAGGGTTACTAACCGTTGTTTCTGTGCTAGATCAAGGTCAAGGTTGAGGTCACATGCCATTAATAGTGTACAAAGCTCAGTTTGAATGGGAAGCATTGGTAATTTACCGTACACTAACTCATAGGGAGAGTAGCCTGTAGGGAGTTTCCATGTGGAGCAGTATGCCCAAAGAGCATCGTTTAGTTTAGTGCTCTAGTCTCGCCTAAACTTGCTAACAATTCTTGTTAATATCTTCGTAATCTCCCTGTTGGTGACTTCTACTTGACCGTTCACTTGGGGGTGGTATGGTGTAGTCAATTTATGCTCAACCCCTAAGTGTTGCATTAATTTCTGAAAAGTTGCACCTGTGAAGTGGGTATCATTGTTTGAAACAAGTGCATGAGGCACACCAAACTTGTTTATGATTTGTTGTTAAACAAATCGTGCAACTGTAGATGATGTATAGTCCTTAACAGCAGCTACTTCTGCCCATTTAGTTAGGTAATCAACAGCAACAATGATATAGGCTTTTCCATTAGACATTGGTGTAATTGGCCCCATAAAATCAATTCCCCAAATGTCGTAGGGTTCTAACGATTGGATCCATTGTTGCGGACCCTCCATTCTAGTAGTCATTCATCCATCACGTTGACAATGCTCACAAGATTGGATGAATTAATGGGCATCTTGAAACAATGTACGCCAATAATATCCTGTAAGCAAGATCTTGATGGCCTTTCGTCTCCCAACGTAATGACCCCCACAAGGACCCTCATGAGCGTCTTGAAGAACTCATAGTTGATCTATATTGAGAACACACCATTGAACCAAGCCATCGGGACACACTTTGTAAAGTTTACCATTGATTTTCATAAAGTACTTGGCTCAGTGAAGAAACTGTTGTTTCTTCTTAAGGTTTAACTCTTGTGGTATTTGTTGGGTGAGGAGATAGGTAAGAATGCTACTATACCAGTTTGTCTCTGTGGGTGATTGATTATTCACTACCCCAGCAAAGAGGAATTCATCAGGAAAATAATCAGAAATTGGATACTCGTCCTCTTTGTTGTCCCATTGCAACCAAGATAAATAATCAACAACTACATTCTTGGTACCTTTATGATCAATCATCGTAAGATCGAACTCTTGTAAGATTACAAGTCATCGTATGATATGAGGGCTTACCATTGGCTTATTCATGAGGAACCTTATTGCACTATGATCTATATGTATATATACTTTATATCCCAATACATAGTGTCTAAACTTTTCTAGTGCAAACACTACAGTCATTAATTATTTCTCTGTGGTAGTGTAGTTAAGTTGTGCACTAGCGATACTTCTACTTGCACAGTGGATGTAATAAGGATGCTTCTGGTCATCTAACTATATAAGTACAACTCCTAAGGCATAGTTGGATGCGTCAATCATGATATGGAATGGTTTGGACCAGTCAGGAGCTTGTAGAATGGGTGTTTCTACTAGCTTCTGTTTCAAAGTTTGAAAGGCTAATTCGCATTCCCTGGTCCACTCGAAAGGTACGTCCTTTTTCGTTAATTCCACTAATGGTTTGGAAACCTTTGAAAAGTTTACTAGCCAGTATGTCCAAGGAATGATCGAATATCTTTGACAGTTTCCGATTGATGGGTAATTCCTTGGATAACTTTGATTTTCTCGAGGTCTACCTTTATCCCTGTGTATGAGATTTTGTGCCCTAGTACTACGCCCTCTTGGACCATCAAATGGCTTTTCTGCTAGTTAAGCCTCAAATTGGTTTCTACACATCATTTTAACACTTGCTTTAATCGGTCCAAGGCTTCATCAAAGTTTGCTCCATAGCTGGAGAAATCGTCCATAAAGACTTCTACACCATTTCCTATCTGCTATTGGAAGATGCTTAGAACTAGTCGTTGAAATGTTGCCGGGGCATTACACAAGCCAAACATCATCTGTTTGTATGCAAACATTCCCCAAGGACTAGTGAACGTAGTCTTGTCTTGGTCTTTTGGGGCTATTTGTATTTGATTATATCCACTATATCCATCCAAAAAACTCTAGTAGCGATGCCCTGCAATGGTGTCTAAGACTTGGTCAACAAATGGCAACGGAAAGTGATGTTTGAATGTTGCCATATTCAGTAGCCTGAAATCTATGCACACCCTCCATTTGCCTCCCTTTTTAGGCACAATAACTAAGGGGCTAACCCATTCGCTATTAGCAATGGGGTATATGAACCCAGCCTTGAGAAGCTGTTCGATCTCTTTCTTAACTACTTGCTTTAGTTTAGGGTTCAATTGCCTCTGTAGTTGTCTTCGAGGCTTCATGGAGGGGTCAGTGTAAATTCTATGTTGGCATATCCTAGGATCTATTCTAGTTAATTCAGGATATGACCAAGTGAAGGCTTTCGACCATTTATTTATTACCTTCAGCAGTTTTTCTTTCTGTTGAGGAGCAAGCTTAGCGTTGATAATTAACAATTTTTCGTTTTTAAGGAATCTGTATTCCATACCAGTGGGCAATGGTTTCAGCTCGAGGGGCTCCTGCTTAAATTTCTCAGGGATTTCCAACTTCCCCCAATTGATATTTTCAAGGTTAAGACTTAGAAGTTGGTAGTGGACTTGCTCTAATGCGTCTATGCTATCAATGTAAGCACAAGTCAAACCCTCAGTTAGTTCCATGCATATGAGTGAACTGCTTTCTTAATCAGCTATTGATGAAGTGCTCATTAGTCGATGCATCTACTGGATCACATATACAGGGCCCCATATACACGATCGCGTCAACATGACCCTGTCGATGCATCTGCCCATGTGTCTACATGGCCTTGTTTACACAGCGTCTGTTCTAGCCTATAAATAAGTGTGCTCCCACCACACTTAGGCATCTTTTGGAATAGTTGTAGCGAAGCTCTTGCAGTTTGTTCCCACAAGAGTTAGAATATTTTCCAAGTGCCCGAAATAGGTGTGAGAAAGGTGTTTAGCTCTTTATTCAAGTGCTAATGTACCTGAGTCCATTAGTGCGATCGACAATAAAGATGAGCTTTTTAAGCATTCCTTGAAGCAATTGGATATAGTCATTTAAGCATTTAATAGTTTAATATTTCTATGCTTTAATAATTCCTTAAGTTTTCGTTGTTATCACTTGAATCATCATCACTCTTTTATATCTTGTAAAAACCATAAGTACGATTGTCTCGAACATAAACCCAACACTTGGCAACCCAGTGACACTTAACGCCTGGTAACCCAATAGTGGTTAGGGGATGCTCAAGACGTGCACGGAAGATGGGATCGGATGCTTATGCTAGGGAAAGTTAAGAGATAGAATAGGACAATTATAGATTATGCAATATTCCATTACATTACATTTCCTTTTAAGAATTAGAATCTAGGAGATAAAGAGAAAATCCATAAAAATCATTTGCCTCAATCTCACTTAACCATCGCATTAGAACACCACAAGTGAGGTTGGGAGGACAACAACCATTCTAACACAATGTTTTGCTGGTTAGAGGTTGGTGTATGCAAGTGCTTCTAGTCTACGAAATTCGACTAAGTCATGTGTGAATGCCCGTGATTCGCATGGTTGGGCGTAGGGGTACCTTGCCACTCATCATTGGCACCATTTTCAGGGATTGTTAGTCTTACATGCACCATCAAACCTTAGCAAAATTATCATTCATGTCCTTGGAACGGACCTAGGATAGTAAAATCTATGCACACTAGGTGATCTAAGTAAAAATTAAGGTACACCAATTAGTGGATTATCTAATATCCAAAATGTCTTCTTCTCACAAGTGAGATGGATCCAACCCATCGGTGCCACAAGAATGTCAGGTGGTATACATGCATCCATATGAATATGTCCCCGACTTCACCTTTATCCTACATCAGGATGAGCATCTACGCTAGCGGGACATGGAGGGCAACATCATATTACCGCCTGACTGATCGGCTCCTGGAATGCTATTACAAAATCTTACCAGACTAGGCATTTAGGACCACAATGTGGAGTACGTCATGGAGGACCATGACTACAAGGACTATCATCCAATTAAGTCACAACGTGTACTAGACCAGTAGTAAGCAAAATGGCACGAACACATGAAGGGGAAACAGTTTAGTAACCCCTTATTCTTGCAAGGACTGCAGGACGATGAGGAACATGTCTTTCATGTTTCTCATTCGGCTAAACCTCCTCTGATGCATTAGATTATTTAGTCCATCATTCAAAGCAAGAAATCAAGTGATCGAGACCCCCAGGAAGATGGGGGTTGCGCAGGAAAGGTCATGGAAAAAGTAAAGATGGGCATGAAGATTGGGGCCATCATCAGAGTAGAGGAGGAGATCAACACTGGGGCGGTGGTGATTCCCCTCCCTCTTCTCCATCCTCTCACTCCAGTCTATCTTCATATAGTTCTGATTACAATCATAACTATGGTAGAAAGGATCAAGGTGATGGTGGTTGCAAGGACTAAAGGGAACGATGTAAGGGAGGGCATGATCAATCACATAAGTCTCAATGTCAAGAAAGGAGAGGTAGCCAAAATCGTCATAGACATCGTGGCCTTCAGCAAGACTATGACTCAAATGAACCACTTTTGGCTACTCGAAGTATGCTCAATATCGCCAAGGCAATTCAAATACCTAGTCGACACTTGAAAGATAGTCAAATCAAGTACATTGACATGAACAACATCCTCAAATTTGAAGGGGAATATAATTTTGATCCACAGACTCACTTGCAAGCATTCCATGATGCTTGCACCCTACAAAACATAGATAATGATTGGTAGAAACTTAAGCTATTCCCTCGCACATTCATCAAAGAAGCGGAAAGCTGGTACCGGTCTTTGGAGCTGGAATCAATCAAGAGATGGAGTACGATGCTGGAAATCTTCAATGGCAAGTATCAAACCTACTCCAAAGTGGCTAACTTGAGACGCCAGATCCAAGGATGGAAGCAAGGTGGGCATGAACCCTTGGATGCAGCCATGAGTAGATACTACTCATTGTTACATCGATGCCTTGGTCATGGCTACTCTCAACGGGCATAACTTCACCATATCATTAATGGGATCTACTTTGAAACCAGCAAGACCCTTGGCATGTATGCCCAAGGATGAATATTGGAGCTAAGGACCCATCAACTACAACGCTTAATTGAGCAAGTGGCTAAAGAAGAGGGGGAACTTAGAAAGAAGGAAAGTGCAAAAGAGTATAATTGGGATCCTTCCATCAGAAAGAGGGAAGTCCAATTTTGTGAAGATGAGGAAGAATCATCACTAGATGCAGCAGTGAATCGTAAAACCTTGCCCCTACAAAAATTTTCTTTTGAAATATCAGCCAAGGTTGACAAGATGTGGGACTCTTTGGACGAAAAATTTCAAAGTGTTCTGAAAATCGCAGAGGAGTCCAAAGAGCAAAGTAATGATTGCGATCGATGTAGGAGGAAGGAAGTTGAACATGCCTATCATAAAGGTAAGGAAAAAGTTTCTGTAGCAGAACAGGTTGCAGACTCTAATATAGAGGGAGATGATGAGTGTAACATATACCAATACAAACATTCTAAGAGGTTTTGTTCCATGGTGTCACATCTACAAGAGTCTGGGGTGTATGCATTGAATCCTCGCTTGGCAAAGAGGCAAACACCCCGAAGGTTGCCTTACCCACAAGGCAATCCCAAGCAGTTCCACCAGCAGCAAGGATGTTATCCAAGTGGAGCACCACCACAACCTTACAAATATTTTCAGCAATGGCAGCATCCATAATTATGGGGGATGCCACCTCTAAGGCAGCAATATCCTTATCGGCAACCAGATCCCTATGGGTACTATGTTTAGCAACCAGTCTCTTCGTAGGACTCTTCTAGTCACATGACTTTTCAAAATCATTACCACCTCCCAAAATACTTCCAAGCACAATCTCCATCACCTAGGGGGGAGAACCCACATCTCTACTATCCTCCATCACCTTCTCTTACCATCCCTACTCAACAACACCCCACTCAGCTACCACCTGCTCCACCTATGTAGAGGGAAACACCACCACAACCATAACAACGTAACACTATGAGGGCTGTCAACTTACAGCTGGCTCCTCAGTTGAGTGGACCGAAAGTGAAGCCAGAGAAATGTCTCTTTTTCTAGCCTAATAATCCAAACATACCCTCACACACACCTATGGCTAGTGCCTCTAAACCACCAATCGCCTCCACCATTCCACCCTTCAAGCAGCCTTCAAACCAAACACCCTCCAACGTACAGACCATCATGCTCACACATGCTATGACAGACTGGATAAAGGCAAGCCATCTTCCTTAGAAATTGACTGATCTGAGAAGCCCCCTCATCTATCTTCAAGTGGCAGGAAATGAGCCATGTTAAGCTCTTCTGGATTCGGGGTTGGGAGTCAACTTGATTTCACTTGACATGTACAAGACTTGGAACTTGCCCTTGTTAAATAAGAGCAACATTCGGCTTGAGCTAGCATACCAATCCATTACTATTCCCTTAGGATTGGTGGAAGAAATTGTAACCACCATTTGTGGGTGCTCCTATCCTGCTGACTTCCTTGTTATTCGTGTTAAGAATTGCAAGGGAAACTTTCAAATCATAATGGGAAGATCCTGGCTAAGCACGGTGGATGTAAGATTAGGACTCCAAGATCTTTCTCTTGAAATTTCAAAGGAAAATCCTTTTGGAAAGATCAAGAAGAAGCACGTTCCATGCATCATGTACAGTGACTCTGGGTGCAACTGTGTGTAGCAGTTGTGGTCTGTTAAGTGGACATCTATTCAAGCATGTAGTCAGTGTACCGAGGAATTGCAAGTTCAACAATGCCTGTATGTAGCAACCACAAATCAAGAAGACACCCAATGGCTGATCGCTGACCCTGCTAGTAGAATTTTATGCATGGAACCATCTGAGGGGCTTGTACACGCCTATGTAGAAAGCATGGATGATTTGGAAAAGGTCCATCAACAAGTATCTGCTGTTGATGACCATGATGATTAGGGAAAGTTACAAATCCCTGAAATTTTTAAATAGGAGCCTTTGGAACTCAAATCCTTACCAGCCCATTTAGAATATGCATTTTTGTAGAATGGGAAGCTGGTGATTATCAATGCCACCCTTGCTTCTGAACAAAAGAAGAAGTTGCTAAAGGTAGTAAACAAATGGGAGGCTGCTTTTGCATGGTTATATCTTGAATTAATAGGAGTTGATCCCATGGTTTGCCAACATCGAATTTATATCAACCCCTCCATGAAGCCATGACGACAACCACAAAGGCAGTTGAACCCCAAATTGAAGTAGGTCATCAAAGATGAAATTGAGCAGTTGTTGAAAGCGGGGTTCATCTACTCCATTTTGAATAGCAAATGGGTTAGCCCACTCATTATTGTGTCGAAGAAGGATGGAAAATGGAGGGTCTGTATAGATTTCCAATTGCTCAACATGGCTACCTTCAAGGATCACTTCTCACTCCCATTTGTGGACCAAGTGTTGGATACCATCGTAGGGCATTATTATTATAGCTTTTTGGATGGTTATAGTGGCTATAACCAAATCCAAATCACACTAGAAGACCAAGCCAAGACAATATTTACAAGTCCTTAGGGGACTTTCACATACAAAAAGATGTCCTTTGGCCTATGTAATGCACCTGCAACTTTTTAACACCTTGTCCTTAGCATCTGCTAGCAACAAATTGGCAATGGGGTAGAAGTATTCATGGATGACTTCTATACCTATGAAGCCATGTTTGAACAAGCCTTGAACTGCCTTGAGCAAGTTTTGAAAAGATGTGTGAAAACTAATCTACAGCTCAACTGGCAAAAGAGCCACTTAATGGTCCAAGAGGGAATTGTTCTAGGGCACTGTATTTCACAAGTAGGGATTAGTGTAGATCCTGAAAAAATTAGGATCATCTAAGGAATCACTAGGCAACCAAGCACTATAAAAGATGTTTGGTCATTCCTTGGCCACACTAGTTACTATTGGCTTTTTATCGAAAATTTCTCAAAGATTGCCAAGCTGTTAGTGGAACTCACAAAGAAAGATGCTCCGTTTATCTAGACCAGAGAATGTGAATCTGCATTTCAAACACTTAAACAGAAACTCGTAGAAAATCCAATTCTACAGGCACCTGATTGGTCCAAACCCTTCCACATCATGACGAATGCATCCAACTATGCATTAGGGGCTGTGCTTACACAGTGGGACAACCATAAACGTCCATACTATATCCACTATGCAAGCTACAACATTGTGGGTGCTTAGCTCAACTATACCACCACTAAAAAAGAGTTAATGGTAGTGGTGTTTTCCTTGGAAAAATTCTGACACTATGTGCTCAGGTACAAGGTGTTTATGCATACCGACCACAGTGCCATTCAGTTCCTGATGAACAAACCAACGATGAGACCCCGTATCATACAGTGGCTGGTGATTCTTTAAGAATTTGACCGCACTATGATAGACTGAAAGGGAATTGAGAATGTGGTTGCTGACCACTTATCTTGGTTGCGATGGGATGACACAGAAGAGGAGGAGCCACTCTCTAACAATTTCTAGATGAACTCCTCTTGGCGGGAGCAATCGATAAGCAAATGCCCAAAGAATTACCTTGGTTTAGCCACATCCTCATCTATCTCACAACCCAAGAATTGCCAAAGGAGTGGGACTATCAGCAGAAACAACAATTTCTCCATAAGGCCAAGCACTTCATGGAAATCGATGGCCATATTTATAAGGTGTGTGTAGATGGCCTAGTTTAATGGTGCATCCCTAATGATGATACACTGCATGTCCTCCAAGATGCTCATGAGGGCCCTTGTGGGGGCCACTATGTTGGATGATGCATGGCTATTAAAATCCTGCTTGCAGGATATTACTGGCCTACACTTTTCAGGGATGCACAATGGTTCGCTCGCTCTTGTGAACAATGTTAGAGAGATGGTGGGATGACTGCACAAATGGAGGGACCTCAACAATGGATCCAACCACTGGAACCCTTCGAAATTTGGGGCATCGACTTCATGGGTTCCATCACACCCATGTCCAACAGGAAGGCGTACATCATCATTGCTGCTGAATACTGCACAAAGTAGGTGGAGGCAGCAGCTGTCATCAACTATTCCTCAAACACCGCCGCATAATTTTTCCAACAGCAAATCGTAAATAGGTTTGGAGTGCCACACGCACTCATCTCAGATAATGGAATGCATTTCATGGGCATCACTTTTCATAAACTCATGCAACACTTGGGGATCACCCATAAATTTACAACACCTTATCACCCCCAAGCCAACGGGTAGGCTGAAGTCACCAATAGAGAGATTACCAAAATCCTCACTTGAACCATCAGTAAATATAGGAGGGACTAGAGCATCAAACTTAACGATGCCCTCTGGGCCTATCGCTCCACTTGGAAACTTCCTATAGGTTACTCTCCTTACGAGTTAGTGTATGGAAAGCTACCGAAACTTCCAATCCAGGCAGAACTTTGGACACTATCTACAGCTAGTGACTTGGGCCTTGACCTACCCCTAGCACAACGTGAACAACTTAGCAACTTAAGTGTGCTAGATGAGAATCGATTAGTAGCCTTGTCAGCGAATGATATACACAAGGCCTATAATAAGAAACATCATGATCTTAGGATTCGGAAGGTAACATTTTGATGTGGAGATAAGGTACTCTACTGGAACCCCACACACGTACTACAACGTACCAAGTTTCAAACACTGTGGGAGGGATCCTATATTGTCTCTGAAACCTTCCCATTCGAGGCCTTGCTTATACACAAACCTGAGGACCCCATGAGAACATAGTTAGTCAATAGGCAATAATTAAAACCTTTTCGTGAACTCCATCAAACCAGTGCTACTACCTTATCATCACAAGGACAGCCTCGTTCCATTTTTCGGGTCTCCTCCTTCCAACCTAGTTGTGGGGGAGACCGTTCTCCATGCTAATCCACTCTACTAAGCTCCTCACTATTTTTGGAACTTTTTTTTTTGTTTTACACTTTTTTGTTTTCCAACATAGTTCATATGTTTGCCCATTCTTACTTAGTTTTTCTTTCTTTATTTACTTTTATGTTTATTTGTTTGCTTATTTATATGTGTGTGTGTGTTTAATTTCTAGTTGGTTACTAATAAATCGTCTTATTATCATCAGATGTGTTGGTGCAGTTGGTTTTTGTTGCAATGGGTTGCATGAAATGGTCCACCTATTATATCTTGCTCCCACCCTCGCATTGTTGTTCTTAGAATTTACGTCTACTTTCATCTCATAAAACTGGCAGTGAACCTATGTCATCCACCCGTTCATCCACTCCATGGTTTTCCTCCCTTTGGAAATATGCAAACCCCCTTCACTTAAAAACATTTTAATTAATTTATGACTTGTGTAGTTCCCAGACTTGGGGAAGACCCAATGGTTTGAATTGGGTGTGACTTCAAGGGGAATGCAACATTTGTCATACTTTTCTGTTCCCTAGTTTGCGAAAGTGTCCCCATGGATTTCTTACCACTCTGAGTCCTTTCATACAAGGAAGCTCCTTGGCAATTTGGCCTTGCATGGTGTGGTCCTCATTGCAAAAACACAAAAAAAAACATGAGGATTCAAAGCACATCCCTTGGTCAAATGCATGCAAACTAGCATGGGTCTTTGCATGGTGTGGTTCCCACAAAATAAAAATAAAAATAAAATAATGACTATGTGGGAATTCAAAGCACACCCCTTCGACCACCTCTAACGGGCCATAAGCACTAGTTATGGGACTTGCCTCATCCCCTCTAACTTAGTCCTGTTTCACTTCCTTCCTCTCATGCATGTTGGAGTGGTGGTTATTCATGAGTGCATTCTTGTACTCTTGGGGGTGGATGAGTCTTCGCATGTTGCTGCGATATCACTGTATGTGGTTGGGTTTGGGTCTGAACTCTGGAAGGGTCCTACCAGGTCACTTAACCACAACTTCACACAGGGTGTCATGTGACCGATCACCAGAATTCCAATTTCCATTCCTCTCTCTTCACCCATTTCTCTCCATAACTTACCTCACTGCCGGTCTTATGTTTTGATGGTTTGTTGTGATTTACGTGAACTCCTAATGCTTTGGCGGGTTCTCATGGATGTGAGTATTAACTTTCAGTCACTGTTTGTTGACTCCAGGGCCCACGGACTCTAGTGTTGACGATATGCAAGGGCTACTAAGGCTACTACCTACTATGGGGAGGACCCACTTGCATATTACTGATTCCGTTTGTTAGTCTCTCATCCTCTTGATGTTGTTGGTTGATTGTTTCTGTGTTAACCATTGCTTAAATTCTTCTCCGCAGAGTTCTTTCTCACCACATTCTCCTACCTTTGACTCTTTTTCTCACCCCATTGACCTTCCTCTTTCTCTTAGTTGAGTCCCCAATCTCTCAAGCTCTTAGACTATCCCAATTTAGCATTTTAATTCACCATTTTGGGCTTTTTATTCTTTGGTCAACAATCGTAACACCCCTAGGTCGACTAGGCCCTGTATACGTAGCCTCCTGTATATACACAGCCCCATCGACACAGCGCGCAAAAACTTATATACCACCATTGTGCAATGGATTTTGGCCATTCTAGCAAACCAGGTGGGGGAGTTTTTCCATTTTTCTACCTCACTTCTTCTTCCCAAGCA
>MNCI01018080.1:163684-177324 GCA_015680685.1 Gnetum montanum
AAAGACTTAACGCCTCTTAAGAGAAGAAACAAAAGCAATATTTTAAACTCCAACTCATGCCTTATTGTTTTTTGTTTCTAACCCATCAACTAATACTTCAGGAAATCTAATGGGATGCGCATGCTAGTACCATAACTTGGTCAAAATGAGAAGGTTTATGAGGGCCATTTTGAGCAACTTATGCACATTTTAATTCATGGTTATGCTTGATTGAAAATGGCACCTAAACTGAGGCATCCAAGGGGAGAAGGATCGTCCCAACCAAGAGACAAACGACCAAGAATAGGAAGAGGACGAGGTGTGCAACACCCAGAGCACACAAAGGGCTCTTATGCAACTGGCCCTCTCTATGAAGGACCTGATGTGGAATCTGTTCATCAGATTCCTCAAGAGGAGATCCCCAGCGAACAATCGCAAGGGGATGAGACTTCGGTGATAGCGCCACAGCTTGAGGTCACCCTGACCCAGGCATGTCTTAATGCTATTAGGCCAAGGGAGGTGCAACGAATGGTCCTGCAAGAGTTGACTTCGGACTATTTCTAGAGAATGCACTAGAAGATGTGAAGATCCAATTGCCAAACTCTCCTATGTGGCCAATCACCACATCCAGTGGTGAATGGTATTTAGTAGAGACTTATCTCTTCTGGACAAATTGGCAACCTGGGTCTAGAGTAAGAATCAAAGACATTTATGTCTCTTACTCTGCGGAAGCAATCTCATAAGCTCTAGGGTTGCCAAAGACTGGAGCTAATGTGGCGAAGATCCCTAAGCAAGCAAATCCCAAGGTAAAAGGGGAGTGGATCAGGTGGTGCTATGGGGTAGATTGCAAGGAGTTCAGAACTTTATCCACCGCAGAGAGGGTATACTCAA
The DNA here is from genome assembly GCA_015680685.1 of Gnetum montanum. Classification (NCBI taxonomy): domain Eukaryota; kingdom Viridiplantae; phylum Streptophyta; class Gnetopsida; order Gnetales; family Gnetaceae; genus Gnetum; species Gnetum montanum. Next base: position 164,555 of record MNCI01018080.1, read on the forward strand.
AAATTCTGTCTTACCACTTGAATCCAACGATAAGACCAAGCAAGATCATGGGCTTCTCTGCTTGTGCAAGTGTTGCTCTAAGCGAAAATTTCTTAATCAGCCTTCCATAGTTGTTGTTTCTAGAGATTAAGGAAAGATTTGCTGAAAGAGAATGTGGAAGGCAGGCTCTACCCTTTCCCTGCTTAATCAGGAAATTATGCAAATGGGTAGGGATAACATGATACACCAATGATACACTTCGGCATGCCCCAATTACCTCATGATGGAAGATGATGAAAGATAAGACTTCAGCCACCACATGACTTGAGGAAGAGCAGCAACCACCTCCACCACCTATGCAAACAACGAGGTCGGACTTGCAGAAAATTGCAGAACATATACACGAGATCCGACCAGCACTCTTGTGTTAACAAGAGCAATTTGTAGGAACTGGTGGAGGAAAAGACCCTTCAGTTTATCGCCCTACAATGAGCCATCTAGAGTAAGTGGCTTGATCAGTAAGTCTACTAGAGGGAGCAAGGTCGATGTTCTCTGTCACCCAGACACAAATACCTACAAGAACTAATCCTAGTGTCCAAGAAGTAATGGTCTCCACGCAATAATTATTTCTTGAAATTTTAGGAAATGCTGCTACTTTTTCGATATGCTTGGAGGATGGAGAGGGGACGACTATCCTGGTGATGCAGCACCAGGGATAAGAAGTTGTAGCTGAAGTGGTTGCTGACACGATTGCTACAGCCCTTAATGCACTGGTGGTGCCTATACCGGATGTACATGGACTTGAAGATGTACAGATGTCCGTAGGAACTTCACGTAACAGGATCAATGCAGCCCAACATAAATAATTGTTAGACCGACTGGTGGGAGCCAGGCAACTGCTTTCAGATGTCTTTGATCTTTTGGATAACATTACTATAACCTAGTTGCTGCTCTCAGCAAGGGGCAAGAGCCTCATCTTGGAGGGGCAACTTGAAGTAGCTTAAGAAAATTATCAACACTTGGTGATGGAAGTTGCCCAATTAAGGGCCCAACTTGCTGATCTAGCTCTCCTCAACTGTGAACTCACTAGAGATGAAGCTTTTCAACAACTTCAAACCCAGCTTCAAACGATTGAGAAGGAGCAAGAGTCAGCAATCTTTGACAAGTCCTTAACAGACGCTCATGCATATCACCTAAACAAGGACTTGGTAGAGGTTCGCCAGGAGAATGTCAAGTTGACCGCAGAAGTTCATCACCTGTGCAATATTGGTGTTGAAAATCAACACATGAAATACTTCATCCACCAACAGTAAGAAGAGCTAGCCAGGGTGAACATCGATGTGAGGAGATTGGCTGCTAAAAATCGTAATCTATCCATGGAGGAGGTTCGAGCCTTGTGACAAAAATTAGCTATTGAAATCATCGCTTGGAAAAATGAAGCCCTTAAGTTAAAAAAAGTTAAAAAATCATTACAGGGACCAAGTGGGATTGCAGAAGGAAGTAAATGAAAAGCAGATCCAAGTCACAAAGGCCAAACTAAACCAAGCACTCCAACAACTCCGAGAAGGAGGCGAGATGTGGCAACGCATCTTTGATGGATTGAACGCCTACAACCAAGCAGAGATTTTCCTCAAGGAACTGCAAGTTGAAGAAATGATAGAGTATATGGAGTTGGCCAACCTCCATTATGCAAACCTGGCTATTCTAATAGCCAGAAGGCCATGGTCCATCCTGGAGAAGCAAGTGGCCACCTTGTATTCTTTATACAAGGGCAAGTTCCAAGTGCATAAAGCGATGAAACAAAATTTGGAAATAGCCAATTCAGAACTTGAGGTTCTCTGCACTCATTTTGAAGGACAACATGCGATCATTGAGAACTTGACCTGACAAATGAATGACTACCAGTAGTTGCAGACATCAATACAAGCGTTCAACATCAAACGAAAATAGTTTGCTGCTTGGTTTGTCAATCTAAAAGAACTCTTTCCTACACTTCCATGCCCTTGAGAGGTTCCAGTCTCGACACACATTAGTGAAGCTGCTTGGACAATGAAAAATATCAGAAGCAAAGAAGAGAAAATGAGGGCCCTCTTGGAGGCTTTTCGGTTGCCTCTAGAAGTTGCAGTTGCTGCAAGACAACCATCGTCTGCACCACAGCCGCCACATGGGCTAGAGGCTGGTGAAGGTCCATCAGAACCACCACCACCAGGGATAGTGTGATCTTCTCTAGCAATTTTTGCATCTTTCAGCATAGCAGAGAATCCAAGATCGTCAGGGTGTTCAATTTTATCTTTGAAAACCACCATTTTGTAATTCATTCTTCTCTGTACACTCGGGCACTTGGTGAATCAGTAAAGTTAGTGTCTTTGTAGGTGTGTTGCATCATGTGTATTGTAATAACTTCATACCTTCCAAATTGTAGTGAAACTTGAGGATGAGTTTTCACTCAGTCATGGGGGTATGATGAAGTGCTCATCAGTTGATGTGTCGATTGGACCACATATACGGGGCCCCGTATACGCGGCTGCATTGATGCATCTATCCATGCGTCTACGTGGCCTCATTTACATAGCATCTGTTCTAGCCTATAAATAAGTGTGCTTCCACCACACTTAGGCATCTTTTGGAATAGTTGTAGTGAAGCTATTGCAATTTTTTCTTGCAAGAGTTAGAATATTTTCCAAGTACCTGCAGCAGGTGTGAGAAAGGTGTCCGACTCTTTATTCGAGCGCTAATGTACCTGAGCCCATTGGCATGACCAGCAATAAAGATGAGCTTTTTAAGCATTCCTTGCAGCAATTGGATTTAGTAATTTAAGCATTTAATATTTTAATATTTCTATGCTTTAAGTTTTCATTGTTATCACTTGAATCATCATCGCTCTTTTATATCTTGTAAAAACCATAAGTATGACCATCTCGAATGTAAACCCAATACTTGGCAACCTAGTGACGCTTAACATCTGGTAACCTAGTAGTGGTTAGGGGATGCTTAGGATGTGCATGGAAGATGGGATCGGATGCTTATGCTAGGGAAAGTTAAGAGATAGAATAGGACAATTATAGATTACGCAATATTCCATTACATTACATTTCCTTTCAAGAATTAGACTCTAGGAGATAAAGAGAAAATCCATAAAAATCATTTGCCTCAATCTCACTTAACCATCGCATTAGAACACCACAAGTGAGGTTGGGAAGACAACGACCATTCTAACACAAGGTTTTGCTGGTTAGAGGTTGGTGTATGCAAGTTCTTATAGTCTACGGAATTCGACTGAGTCACGTGTGAACGCTCGTGATTCGCATGGTTGGGCGTAGGGGTACCTCACCACTCATCATATATCAACCACTGGGTGTCTTCTTGTCATGTGGCTGCTGCATATAGGCATCTTTGTATGTTAATCACTTGTGCACACTGATTGCATGTAGGCAACGCTAAACTTTGCACAAACCATGACCTCGACATGCAATTACACCCTGTGTCACTGTATGCGATGCACAGAACTTTCTTCTTCTCGATCTTTCTAAATGTATTTTCCTTTTATATTTCTAGGAAAATATCATGGATTCCTATGCATGTGTCAATGGTGCTTAGCCATGCTCTTCCCATTATGATTGGGAAGTCCCCCCATTGTTCACTTAAATCACTAGGAAGTTAGCTGGGTACGACCACCCACAAATAGTTGTAACAATATCTTCCACTAGTCCCAATGGGATAGTGATGGACTAGTCAGCCAACTCTAGACGGATGTTGCTCTTTTTTAATGGAGGCAGGTTCTAGGCCTTGTACATTTCTTGAGAAATCAAGTTGACATTGGAACTTGAATCCAAAAGAGCCTTACATGGTGCATTTCCAGTAATTTGTAAGTATATCAGAGGACTCCTAGGATCAAATAATTTCTTGGGAAGGTGGCCAGCTTTGATCCAATCAGTGATGGCATGTGTTAGCATGACTATATGCGTTGAGTGCGGTGGTTGAGTTGAAGGAGGCTTCGAAGTTTTGATTGATATTGAGGTGTCTAAGGAATCAGCTACTTGTGATTGCAAGGGCTTAGTTGGATTGTTGGTTCTAAAGAAATGTCTTTTCTTCATGTGGTTGTTGGAACCAATAGTAGGTTGAGAGTTAAAAGCCCTTGTGGCGTTACGTTGCTGCGACTAGGTAGGGATTTCACCTTGCATCGCGGGAGCATGTGGTAGTGGAGCTATTGGTGGAAGAGATGTGGCTAGATGAGAAGGATGATATGCTTGTGGAATATTGCCTTTAGAAGAGGGAGTTCCATAATACTCGTGGGCTTGGTAGTGAGGTTGAGGAGTGATGTGACTAGTAGAGTCGTGTGGGAAGATTGGCTACTGCACGTAATATCCATACAGGTCAAGTTGCTAGTAAGGATACTATTGCCTTGGTGGTGGCATTCCCCATGATTGTGGGCATTGTCATTGTTGATATTGCTGAATCAGTTGTGGTGGAGTTCCATTGGGATAATACGTTAAGGGTTGGTGGAACTATCTTGGGTTACCTTGAGGGTAAGGTATTCTTCGGGGTGTTTGCCGTTTGTTCAATCGTGGTAGAGTGCATACATCCCAGACTTCTGCAGATGTGAGATTACAGGGCAAGATCCCTTAGGATGGTCATATTGACATATCTCACATCCACTATCATTGTCTGTTTCCAACTCCACAACCTCTTCAATGATGGCAACTTTGCCCTTACCCTTGCTACGTGCATGTTCAACTTCTCTCTTTTTTCCTTTTTCGCAATCACTACCTTGCTCTCTAGAATCCTCTACTATTTTAAGAACAGATTGAAATCTATTATCTAGGGAATCCCACATTTGGTCTACCTTTGCCGATACTTTTGATGTCAACTTTTGGATAGGAAAATTTTTTCTATTCATGATCTCTTCGAGTGGTGACTCTTCTTCATCCTCACAAAATCTTACTCCCCTCTTCCGAAGGAAAGGATATACTCTTCCGCACTTTCTCTCTTCCATAGTACACCTTCTTCCTTAGCAACTTGCTCCAATTGGATGGGACCTAAGCTCAGATAGTCTCCCTTGGACATAAGTCCCAAGGGTTCTTCTCATTTCATGCCTAAGCCCATCCACGAGATGGTGTAGTTGATCCCTTTGCGAATAACCATAGCTAGGATAATGATGTAACAGTGCATAGTATCGGCCCATGGTATCATCTAAGGGTTCATGTCCTCTTTGTTTCTAGCCTTGGATTTGCTTTCGCAAGTTAGACACTCGGGAGTACGTTTAGTACTTGTCATTAAATAGTCCTAACATAGTACTCCACCTATGAATGGATTCTAGTTCTGTAGACCAGTACCAGCTTTTTGCTTCTTTAACTAATGTCTGTGGGAACAACTTAAGTTTTTGCCATTTGTTCTCTATGTTTTGTAAGGCACACGCATCATGGAATGCTTGTAAATGATTCTGAGGATCAGCATTATATCTCTCTTCAAATCGTGGGATATTGTTCATATCTAATCTCTTGATCCTACTATCTTTTTGGTGCCTTGTTAAAATTCTAACAGCCTCAGTTATGTCTAACATACTTCGAGTAGCAAGTAGGGGTTCATCGTGATCGTCTCATCCATGGCGTCTATGATGCCTACATTGTTCCCTACTCTCCCTTCTTCTATGTTGTGACTCTCTAAAGTGCCCTCGTCCCCTTTCCTGGCTATTTCGTCTATAAATTTCACTTTGCCTACCTTTATCCCCATGGTCTTTTTCTTTATGACCACGTTCGAATATTGAAGGAGAGGGTGAAGGAGATGATGAAGGTGAAGAAGAAGGCATATCGTCACCATGAAGGTGTTTGTTACCTTCTCTTTTGCAGTCTCAGCCCTGATCGCGATTGCGATCAGAATGTCCACCTTTATCATGAGTTCGTGTCCCTTTTCGGATCCTTTATGCCCATGGGTACTAGAACTTGGGTTATGAATAGTGGAATGAAGGTCCAGATACACAATCCCTTGGCCAAAGTCAAGGGAAGGAACATCATTGTGTGGGAAATTGCCTGAGGTAGGTTCACCATCCTCATTTTCGCTTAAGACATGTGGGGCTTCCTGGGACCACTTACCCTTCAAAGACTTATGATGTCTCTCCTGTTGCAAGTCCCTTTGACATTATGCCTTTGTGGGATAGTATTCTCTTGATTCATGGTCTTGCACAATGTATTCAACGTGTAAGTGCAGCATGCCAATTCATGTGAGAGCACGAAGAAGCATGCTTAGGACTAAACAATTGAGAGGTAACACTATGTTACCTTCTAAGTCTCGCCAACACAATTTTTCATCTTGATGGAGGATAAAGGTGAAGTCTCATATATACTCATTGGGATGAATATATACCACTCGAACTTGTTGAGGGACTGGCGGATCAATGACATGTGTATTATGTTGCTAATTTTTTTTTGTTTCAAACTTAGGTGGTGAGGCACTTTTGTATGAAGAATGAGACATACTTTTCTGTTCAGTGTGTAATGTATTATTGTTTATTATTTTCTCAATCAACCCTAAGGCTTTGTTCCAACGATTTGAATGATTTTCTATGTTCTAGTTAGCACACAAACAACTAAGTCCCTGACAACAACACTAATGATGAGCGGCAAGGTACCCCTACACTCAACCATATGAATACGAGCGTTTCATGCACGATCCGATCGAATTCTAAGGACTAAGTGCATATGCGCCCTTGTAGAACAAGGATAGGTTGGTTGATCATTGTCTTTCCAAGCTTACATGTATGTCACAATTGTATGGTTAAGTAAGCTTGAGGCATATGATTTTTATATCTTTTATGTTTTTATGTCCTGTGCTAGTAGGGAAGGAGAGAGGTAACTAGGTGGCTAATTTAACTTAACTACTCATTAACTAAGTTCTAACTAATCCTAACACTAGCATCTGTTCCCACTTGTTGTACACATCTTGAACCAGTGCAACACTCTTGGGATTACCAAACGCTAATCGTTACTAGGTTACCAAGCATTACAGCCGTGCTCGAAGTGGTTGTGCTTGTGTAATTTAATGATTTGCTTAATTGATCAAAATGAATTGCTATGCTAATAACAGAAATGTAAAGTGCATAAAATAAAAAAAATGCATAAGAAAATAAAATAAAAGAAATGAGTAAGAAAACAAATCTCAAGTGCTGCAAGGATGAATCAAAGAGCTTGTCTTTATTGTCGTACACAAGGTGTGCTCAGGTAAACAATGCTCGAATAAAGATCCATCCACACTTAGACCTCCTACTACGGGCACTTGGAAAATACTCTAAGTTTCAAACGAACTACCAGAGTTCCACTACTTGACTGCTAAAAGACTTCTTTCAATTGTGAGTCTGGGCATTGTATTTATAGGCTTGGGAGAAACTACTTTAATAATTAGAGTAACCACTCTAATAATTAGAATAATTGCTAAAGCAACCGCTAGAGTAACCACTCTAATAATTAGAATAAACCACTAGAGTAACTACTCTAATAATTAGAATAACTACTAGAGTAACNACCACTCTAATAATTAGAGTAACTGCTAGAGTAACCACTCTCATCAAAAGAGATAGAGCCTTGGCTAAGTGTTGTGTTCATCATATATGTGAGTGTGTTTTCTTTGATCATGTATGGGAATTTGATTGAATCTCTTGTCTATCCTTCAGAATTTGGGCTTCCTTTTAATTGTAAATTCTCTATTTGAGTAAGAATAGAGTTTTCATTTTCTTTTCTTGTTCAAATTTGCTATTTTGTAATATTAAGAAACCTTGAATTGTGGAATCCATGGGAGCTCTTCATCATTATACTCCCATGAAAATTGGAGGATTTATTAGAAACATCATATTGAAATGCTAATTATTTTTTCATAGTGGCAACTAATGATGAATTTAGCATGATTTAGAAAGTCTTGTAAAAAATGCAAGCTTATACAAATTACAAATATTTAGTAAAAAATAATTAAAATTGATTTGATTTGAAGATTGATACTCTAATCTAGGGTATTTTTCAGAAAGTGCTAGAGTTATGAGAATTAAAGTTTTTAATTTTTTATTTAGCTGGGAGTTGTGGGAAGGTCTTGACATTGGAAATAATGACTATATATGCCCTCATTTGATAATAGATATCTTAGGACATGTTTGGTTGTTAATTCTTGAGGTGCTAGATTGGCAGAATCCATACATTATATTTAGAAAATTGTTTGGTTTTCCTTAATTCCATTGAAGTTTACCTAGATTAATCTTCAAATTTATGTTAAGCCCTTTTTTCTTTTTCTTTTTTTTTGGAATTCTATTTAGATTTCATTGATAGAGGTGTAACCTACTTAGATTCATGAATCCATAAGCTCAACATCTCCACCAATTCAACCTCGTTAGATTCACCCAACTAAACAAGCCCTTATATAGGTAGCCCACGTAGGTGGCTCAAGTGGTTAGCTTATTATCTTAGTAGGTAACAAGTTAGAAATACACTTGTGGCGTTGTCCAATTTTTCTATTGGGTTGTGGAAACTAAAGTTTCTTTTTTATTTTGTTTTTATTTTTTTGTTTTTATTTTTGCTTTGCTTGTTTTATTTTTTTTTCATTGGCCACAAAGAGAAGGGAAACTTTCATAAAACTTAAGCATAACATAATGATATATTAGATTAACATATCTATTAGAATTGAATCTATGACTTGTAAACCACAAGCTACATACTCTAACTTATTAAACCATAGCCATTGATAGAATGCTCAAGTAATTAACTCATTTTCTTGTTGGGTAACAAGTTACCAATTCAAATCATTTATAATCCTTATAAAGTATTATAACTATAGGACTTGCACTTCACCTTTTGTCAATCTTTCAAGTTGCTAAACCAAAGTTTTTTACGTTGGAATGTATTTATAGCCATTCTTTTAGGTTCTAACGTCCTCCCTAACATACTAAGCAATACCTTACTATTTCAACCAAAGTTCCCTAACCTACTAAGCAATACCTTACTGTTTCAACCAAACCCATGAGGTTTAGAACCAGAAATCAAAACATTTGAGTTTCACTATTTTTTTTTAAAACTTCATTTGATGAAATCATATTGCGCTCAGCGCAGCAGGTTCATGGTGATCTAGTTTGCAAGCTGTTGAGAAACAACCCTGTGATCCCTTGAAGGCGTTTATGAGTTTGCAGTCATAGTTTGGCGTCAGCGCAAGATAAATCTAAACAGGGCACGAGTACCCTAGAGCCAAGATTTGGGGGTAGCACGGGTTTGATTGTTAAAGCATGATCTTTCGGGCTTTGGGACCTACAATCCATCTAGATCTACGTCGTTAATTAGTACCCGGTGAGTTTGTTCCTTTGTGTTTTGTTTCTTTTTTTTTTATATTTTCTCTATTTTTATTTTCTGAACTGGGTAGGCTCTAAGCCTAACGGGTCTGCATGACCCAATCTATTTTGTCTTCTTACTTTGATGTTGTAGGAAAAAAACGTAAAATAATGGAATCCTCCAACATAGATTCACAGCCTACTGACAGCTCCACCAACATGGATGATAATGATACTATTTTACGTTTTGATTTCCCTGAAGACATCTTTGACCAAACTGTACAAACCTTTACTCACCTCTAGACAATTGGCTTTTTCACTGGTAGGATTCCTCCTACCTCGGTGTTCTAAGATTGGGTTAAAAAATTTTGGGAACCCCGTAATATCAGAATAACCCTAGCTTCCAATCTTACGAGATGCTTTTTTCTGTTCACTTTTGAAACTAAGGCTATGGCAGAGTTCATGAAACAACAGTCAATTTGGGATGTTTATGGATTGTTTTTAGTCCTTCAACCCTGGAAGGAGGATTTCGATCCAAAAAAAGCAAGCAAAAGTATTTTGCTGGTCTGGATTGAATTTCCAGGACTCCCTCCTCATTTTTCTCCCCATGTTGATATCCTTGCTCCACAAGTTGGGGAAGTCATCGATATGGATGCCTTTTCAGGTTTCCATCCACAACCAACTCGAAAAGTGTGCATTAAAATAGATATGCAAAAGCTGCGTCCTGATTCACTGGAAGTTAATGTGAAAGGAAAAATTTTGTTCAAAAAATTTCATATCTTACACTTCCTAACCGTTGTTACTACTATCTCGATCTAAACCACCGTAAAGCTCAATGTCCAAGTTACTGGCTAAGCTTGAAGCCGAGCGAATTTTAGCAGAACAAGTTAGTGAAGAATTAAAAAATCAAAACATATCTCAGGACATAGGCAAGGATACTGTCGAGGTCCACTTAACTAAACCTCCTTTTTCGGATTCTAAGGTGTCTAATGTGGAAGATATGAAAATTGAGGATACTGATGCCACTAAGACTCCTCTTAACCAAGAAGGGGCCCCAAAAGATGCAACTAGTGGCTGGGAGCGTGTTACCTAGAAATCTTATGCCTCAGTCACACGAGATAACCCTATTTTTAGTGCTTTCCCAAAAGGGCATTGATCCTCGACTGGTGTTAGCCAGTTCATTAGCAAAAGAACAAGTGCTCGGCGTCCTCTAGTTAACAACTTTGAATCTAGGAATTTTTTTAAGGCCTTGGTGGTTGAGGAGGATCCTCCTTCTTCTACACAAACCCAATGAAGTGTTGTTCATGGAATGTTAAGGGCCTCTCAGACCCTTGTAGAAGATATGTAGTTTGAGATTATATTCGAAGACATTTCTTTGATGTTGTTTGTCTTCAAGAAGTTAAAATCCAAGGATTCAATCTTCAAATTTGCTGCTAGAGCATTTTTCCCAATAGTTCTTATGTTTCTACTCACCATGAACATGGCAGGGGGGGGGGGGCAGGAGTCTGTTCTTGATTACGGTTGTGATAATTTAGGACATTGTAGTTGGGTTCGATTATGGTATGCTAATGAAATCTTAGGGAGTGTCTCCATTTATGCTCTTTGTCACTTAATTGATCGGAAGCTCTTGTGGAATTGGCTCAAGCACAACTTACCCAAAGCTAAGTGGATTATTGCAGGGGACTTTAACATGACTGAGCATCCAAAGGATAAATTTGGAGGGCAAAGAGGTGGTTTAGACAACAAGGAGATTTCTGTGTGGCTCTCGTTAAAACGTCAATTAAAGTTGTAAGAAGTTAATGAAAACTACTCCTCTTCTAGTACTTCTAATTGGTTTACTTGGAGTAACACTAGACATGGTGCTTCCTACATATCTTCTTGGTTGGATCGGGTTTATCTATCTATGAATCCTCTTATTCATTTTACTTCTACCAACGATGCCCCTGTCCAAGTAGATTATACCCAGGTTTTGTCAGATCATTATCCTATTCATTGGTCTCTTTCCCACTCTGGGAACTCCTACTATTCTAACGATCTTTATATTTTTAACACTGCCTTTTTTCATAGTAACTCCCTTTGATCTCTATTGATGCAAATATAGAATTTGCATCCTAAACCCCTTCATGAAGATGGTTGGATTGATTAGTGGACTAATGCTTGTACCCGCCTCCAACGGTTTTCCAAACATGCGGGTAAATTGGTGGCTTCACGACTAAGTTCTCACAAGTCCAACCTTCATAAGGAAATCTCCATACTTCAAAATACAATTAATAAAGATGAAGCTACTGAGGCTCACTTTAGTCGTTTGAAACTTGCCAAGGAGAACCTACATATAATGGATCACTATGAAGCTAGAGGTGCTCACCTCTGTGCTCCTCTCTCTTGGCTCCGCATGGGTGACCAGGCTACTAATGGCTTTTTTCGTTTCCTCAAAGGGGGAACCCAGTCCATAAAATTTCAGCTATTTAAGTCGAAGATAATATCTTCATCTCCAAGGATGACATTTTACAGGCCTGCTTTGAGTTCTGCTCTCAAACTTTTTGAAAAGAGGCGATTGACCCCACTATAGTTAATACTTGCTTAGGAGTTATTACTCCTTTTAATTGCTCCATCTTTGGTGATGCTTCTCTTCTTTTCAAACAGGATCTTGGTAATGCTCTTCAACAACTCCACGATGGTAAAGCCCCTGGTATGGATGGCCTTCCCACAAAATTTTTTAAGAAATTCTGGCGTACTCTTCAAGACATTGTTTATAGTGTGTATAAGGAAGCTCTTAGGGAAGGATCCTTTGGTAAGCAGATTAATGCTAGTATTATTAAGCTTCTCCCCAAGTCAGGAGATCGTATGAGCATAAGTAATTGGTGCCCTATCACTCTTTTCAATGTTATCTATAAAATAGTTGCCAAAGCTATAGCTAATAAACTTAAACCTTTTCTTCCTCATCTTATAAGCAAGGAGCAAACCAGTTTTGTTTAAGGTAGGTATATTTTAGACAATGTTGTTACTGCTATTGAGGGCTTGCACTGGGCTTCTTCCACTAATCAAAGCACCATTCTTCTTAAGCTTGATTTTGCTAAAGCTTACGACATGCTTGATTGGTCCTTTTTAAAAAGTATAGTCAAACACCATAACTTAGGTTATGTTTTTGAGAGACATATTGATCTTGTTTTGTCAGAGGCCTCTTTAGTCATTTGCATTAACAGATCCGTCTCTAAGGTCATTGAGCTTCAAAAATCAGTCTGACAAGGGTGCCCTTTAGCCCCTTATCTTTTCATCTTGGCTATTGATGCTCTTGGAGTTGTTCTTAGATCTCATAATGAATCTATGATGCTAAGAGGTATCTCTCTTCCACAACAAGGAAAGGATCTTGTTTACAGCCAGTTTGCAGATGATACTTTTATCACTTTGATTGAGAACCATAATAATTTTAACACTGCCTTGCACTGCATAGATATCTACTGTAGAGCCTCAGGAGCTAAGATCAATTGGAACAAAA